>JANRGW010031610.1:11243-35378 GCA_024733675.1 Psilopsiagon aymara | reverse complement strand
AACGCCGGCCCCGCACCGCCCCGAGCAGAGCTGCCGCGGCGCGGAGGCTCCTCCTGAAACTCCGCCGGAGCCTTTTCAAACAACGAGGGCCGGGAGGGAGAAGAGAGGGAAGGGGAGGGAAGGGACGGCGCCTCCCTGAGGGATCCTGGGAGCTGTAGTCGGCGGGCGGCGGGGACTGCGGCGGCGCGGCCGTCGGGGGGACGCGGGGCGGGGAGGGTTGCGGAGAGGAGAGGAGGAGAGGGGCCGGGCCGGGCTGCCGTGTGCTGTTGGAAGGGAGAGGGGGTGAGGGACAGACGCCGACCCGCGCCAGAGGATCGTTTTTTGTTCTGTTCCTAGGGAGGAGGAAGCGGGTGGTGGTTTGAATAACCGATATTAAAATCGCAACTGAAATGGTGGTTCTTTGAAACCCACCTCAAAATCGTTCTCTGCGATGCGGGAGAAGGGGGGGGGGGGGTGTACCAAAACTGACCCCAAAACGCTGTGAGAACTGCATTAAAAGCAACTCGACAGAAATAAACTCCTGCTAGCGATGTGAAACTGCCTTAGTACTAAAAAGAGTTACAAAGTCAGGATATGAGAGCAGAAGGGCGCAATGCCCGCGGCGGACCGTTCTTCGTCCTTCCCGAGCTAGACCCCGGACTGGAGCTTGGCGACGCTCCCTTAATGCAGAGGGTGCCATGAGGGGCGGCCTCTGACGACGGGATGGACTCGTTAGGCTGGAAGGTCGAAAGGATTTTAAATCTCCTCTGGAACCACCAGTGCCCACCCCTCGCGCCGAATCCCTGCCCTCCACAGCACTGTTCCCTACAGAAAAAAATACTAAATAATAATTAAGTTTCGGTTGCTCGTGCCTGCTTATTGATCTGCGCTATTATTAAGTGGGGTGTCCGTAGGCTGCGAGCTTGACCCCGGCTGCTCACCCCTGGGGAACAGCCGCAGCCGCCGGTGCTGGGACAGCCCCCGAGCTGGCCCCGCCGGCGCCAGCCACACCTCTCCCGAGCGAGGCGAGCGCCGCCTCGGGTCCGGCTGCCGGGAGGCGGGCGCGGGGATTGCCGTGAGCGCGCACCGCCGCTGGCACTCGGGGGTGTACGGCGGTGCCTTCCCCCACCTCCCCTTCCCCTCCTGGCTGAGGGCTGAGGATAAACGTCGAGGCAGGGCTTGCTGGTCAGTCTGCGCGCAGGTAAATACCCAAAACAAAACAAAACAAAAGGAGAATGATAACGCAGGGCAATCCCAACCACTATTCAGCTAAAAGGGAAAGACCCAACTCATTCAATATCTCTGCTACTGGTGCTCTCTGTCTGTTCCACTATGCCGGAAATAAACCTCCAAATAAATTTTATTATTATTATTATTTTGGTTTTTACAGATTATTTAACTACAGGCTTCTGGCACGGGACCGCTGCGGCGGTTGTTAGCACCAGTGATCTTCCACTGAAGAGAAATAGTCCCCCTAGTGTGCCGTTGTTGAAGGGAGCACCGTGGTGCTGTGATTCATCAAGGTATATAGCATTTAAGAGTTCCAAAGCAGAGGTTGGAGCGTTTTAACAAGGGCATTTGCAGAGGTAAGAGGGGAAAAAATAAAGCTGAAAGCCTAAAGTTATTAATATTAGTGTATCGATTACACCATAAATCTTTTCATAATTATGACAGATAAAGCACTATGAAGCACTAACAGAAAGATCATGAAATAAGGAGATATTTTGCCAAAAACTTTTGAAAAAAAGAAGAAACCATGAATGTTGGCCTTTATCAATATTCAGAGTGCACAAATCTTACAATCCAAACCATTCTCACATACATACACTTCTACACATCATTTCAGCTGCCTCAGTGGGTCTGTTGGAAAGAGTGAAACAGTGTTTTGATGCCCGCAGTTCATAAGCATGAACTCAAATTGTACTGTTAGGTTTAGATTTCAAGCTGGGTTTCAGTATAACTCTTTAGTTTAAACCACTGATGCCGTTGTTTAAGAATCTCAACATTTGAGATTATCCAAGTATCATAGAAAACCACAAAATTTTCCAGTTTCCTTTAGAAACCTGGAAACAATATCATCAGAGCAAGAAAATGTAGAATCAGTATGAACTTTCTAAAAAGGCTATTGGCATTAAGAGTTTTGTAGGATGATCCAGCGATTCATTTAAATCCTTCTAATTAACCCATGTCTTGAGGGCTAATCAAAGCAAACCAGAGTCTTTTAGCTCAAGTAGAGTCTATGGAGGCACCAACCAACCAAATTATCTGGTCCAAAGATACAAAATTGTCCCTAAGGTCAAATTTCAAAACATTATATTTGTATTTTAAAACACATTGAAAACAGTGTTAGCATGGAGCCTGGCACTGGTTTTCATATATTTGTCATATGTGTGTCTGTCAATTCATTTTCTTGAAAATAGCTATCCAGAGACAAAGTCTCTGTGCTTGTTTCATTCCTGCCGTATAGCAGTAAAACGTAGGTCAGGGAAAAGGAGTTAATGTCAAGAAAAGTGATCAATAGTAAGTGCTAAAAACTGCCTTTTAGACCATACCTTGTTGTTGAGCCTAATCGCAAGCCCCCACACTGGATATAAAAATGATTTATTGGATCATTGAAGAAAATATAATTGAACAAAATAAGGAAGATTTCCAAATGACAAGTTAGGATGCTGTCTGATGGACTGCACCCTTTCTAGTTGTGGCAATGGATTTCCTTTTCTTCTGGCAACCATTTAAGTTGCCCATTCACACTTCCACTGGCACTTTCACTAGTCAGGAGAGGACTGCACCTAGGTGTCCCTCTCTCCCTCTCTTCCCAAGTAAGTCAACAGCCATAAAACCAAGAGTATTAATACCATAGTTCTCTGTGCATAAGCAGCAGTGCTTCACTGTTCATAATTTAGATACCCTGTATTAGGATAAATGAAAGCAATTAAGAATACTAACAAAATGCATAAGCAGCACAATATTTAGGTCTGACTCTTAACATCTGCATATTTAAAGCTGTGAAATTGTCTATGAAGAGATGTTAGTGAGCACAACTAGAAAAATCCTTAGCTCACTCAGCTAAATTAGGTTAGGGCATAATTTCCTGAAATGAGGATAAAAGTCACAAAGACCTTTGTCAAGAATGAATGCTTCAGCTAGTTTGCCTGCTACAGTTTTGCTCTGGAAGTTTAAACAACATTAGGCATTTTGAAATTCTCCTCCAGGATGGCTTGTGCTTGAAGTACTGAATACCCGCAGGGCAGTCATTGCTTGCAGGACTACTGTAACCCTATGTCAGGACATGACCACCCTCTCTCCTCAGTTTGTCCTGGCAGGTTATTTCTGTGCAAACATGCTGTTACTCAGGAAGCAGAGGATAAAGATCCTTTGAGCTCCATTAATTGCACTATGGAGGTCTTTTGTGTTTCTCTACAAAGACAATCCTAGAGAGAAGGGGATTTTCTGTGCCTTGCCAGTGTATCAGCTATGGCCTAAATAGCTGCAGAGGTCTCATTGTTGGCACTGAGAACAATCTCACTCTTTTGCTTTGCAAACAGTCAGTGTTCATAAAGAATTGCCACCTTATTTTTCAAACGATATTCCATTGCTTCAGACCTTCTTTTGTGATTTTTTTACTGGTAGCAAGAAAACAGTCAATTACCCCCAGTCCTTTTGCAGCCAGTTGGGTTACTGAGGTCTCTTCCCCCACCCTGTATTTAAAAAGGAGCTTGCTATTGGCAGCTGCTGGTGGCCAAGATGGGGATGTGCAGAACAAAGCAGATACAGAAGCTCAGAAGGGATCCATCCTGGCTGCCTACTGCACCGAAACTGCTTGAGACCCAGGTACTGCACTGTTGTGCATGTTGCCATTTCTGAATCTCTCATAGCTAATGTGCCATTCAAAACAGTACCCATTTTATGATCGCCTGCCAGACCAACTATGCAGTACCAAAAAATGCTGAATAAAATGCACTCCTACTAGCTAGGAGATACTGTGCCCTGCTATGTGACAACTACGCGCATGGTCATGGTGTTTGTGCCACCTTCCAGCTCACTGCGCTGGTGCTCAAGCTCCTCTGACAGTGGTCTTGTCTCAGCTACCACCTCCCTCCCACTAGCATGTGCAAGATGCTTTGATTCCTCCACTGACTTTGTGCTCTTTCATGAGTGTCTTCCAAAGTATTTAAATGGCTTCTCCAAAATTTTGGAGTAGGCTATTTATAAATCTAACCAGATGAAGTAGGTCATGTGGAAACCCATTTGTCTCTGGTTTGCTTTTGCTTGCCAGGCCACCTTGACAAAGGAACCAGGAGCTGATAGAAGAGGAGATTAAATTCAAATGGGTTTGTTCTTTAAAATATAAATGGCACTATTTTCTCATGCAAATAGATTAGAAATTCTGGACTTGCATAAGACAGTGCTCGGTACAGCTCCCAACTTCGTATTATAGTATGAAAACCTGGGCATTCCTCTGTAGCTTCACATTGCAGTCACAGTCAGCTGTGGCTCCTGATAGTAATCCCTAAACTCTTCTATGCCTTTTGCTTATATTTGCATGCAAAATTTGTGCTTCATTATGACACAAAAGACTTAATACTCTAATAAATAACCTAATAAAAATTATTTAATAAAAAAAATTTGCATGTCAAACTATGTCCCAAAACATCTTTAGGTATTTATGCAACAATGAATCAGTACAAAAAGACAGATAATTTTAAGCTTGAAAAAAAACCCTGCATTTAGACATTTGTTTTCATCTCAGATATTTCTCTTTTGATTTAGAAATTATTCCCAGGTAAATTTAATCCACAGAGTTATTTTTGTCAGTTCATAGATGACATTTTCTGCTGTTTCTTTCAGACTGCAGTTATTTATGTAATGTGGCAAAGAGGTTGAGGAAAGTGATACTAAACAGACATAATTAAATGATCTGACTGTATAACCACACACTTCAGGGTTGTTTACTGGGTTTTAAGCTATCTCTTGTCTCTTTTCTATTATTCCTTTTAATATTGATGTAGGCAAATAAAGATATGTGTACACTGTAGGGCTTATACCAAAAAAGGACTGGGTTTTAATTCTGCTTTGGTGTAATACATTGAGTTTTCCTTGGTGTTTTTTGTGGAAAACTCTCATTCCCACTTCTGGAATGGAAATTCACTGGTAAATGTTTGTCCTCTGTCTTTTTGCCAGGGGATCAGTTGACTACTTTGCTTCATGCAAGGGAATTTCCCTTTCCTTTCCAGGCTAGGCAAGGAAGAAGGAGCAGGCTGGCTGGTTGGCCAGCCATGCAGAAACTTCCTCAGGTCTATGCTGTTCAAAAATTAATCAGCAAGATTTTCCCTCCATAAGGACAATACCTTTGCACCTAGCCTTATGCACTGAAAATGCATGGACTTTTTCTATCGTAGGAAGCATTTCACAAGTTAAGTAAAATGGAAAGTTAATAGTTCAGACATGTTTGGTTTGGTTTTGAATAAAAATAAGATATGCTGTAGAGATGACCATGTTTTCCGGGAAAAAAAAAAAAAAAGCATGGTCATATAAGAGACAAATACTCCAGTGCCATGTATAGTCAAGAAAGCATCACCCAACCAGTTTGGTTTGAGCATGGTTTATCCTCCAAAAACACAAGGTGGAAGATGTATTTAACACCTCCCAAAACTTAAATTTACTGCAGTGTAGAACAACGGGGAGCAAGTAGAGGGTAAGAGGCAGCAAACATGAGCACATTGCTTTTACTTTACTGGAAGAATAAGAAATGCAAGCCTTTTACAACAGTAATACTTTCTGCTGGAGTTAAGGGATGTTTCAGGGATAGTCTGAACGCCTGCCTGCAGCCTCAGCCAAAGAGAAGCTTAATTAAGCCAATTAGCAGTGCAGTTATCTAGGCTGGGATTCATCTCTGTGTTGTTGCCTACAGTGTGGTGGTTTGCATATATGCTACTTATCTACACCTTCTTTTTAGTCACTAGCGAGATATAGGCAACTAGAGCATATTTCATCTCTTCCAAAGGCAGATGTCTAAATTGATTAAGTGAATTGAGTTCTTGGAGTGCTTGTTTATCTCCATTGACTGCAAGAGTCTAGACAACTAGCTCAGAGGTAGACAACCATGCTTGTGACTTGTAAAGTTAGGTAAGATGAAACCTTAGCATGTGAGTGAGAAAAGCAACTATATTCTCAAATGTAAATGTCAGTCAAAAATGGGGGGTTTATTCATTTATTTGTTCTAGTTACGTGGTTTTGAGAATTTTGAAAATCCTCAGCCTATATCAATAGCAGAGATAGGAGGTCAAGTGAAATTACAAATTGGATTAAAAGCTCAGACAGAGTCAGTTTGTACTGAAGCAGAACAGTCTTGTCCAGGCAGAGCACACAGAAGCAGCAGTCTTTCTGTACTTATTTATAAAACCTTCAGTGTTTTGGCTTGAGACTTCCAGAGCCTGAAGCTGAAGAGATTTAAATGTATTTCTACCATTAATATTATTTTATCAATCTCTACCATAATATCTAAGATTATTATATTGCGCTCCTTTTGCTTCTTCCAGGTACAAACAAATATTTTATTTAAAAAAAATAAAGAATGGAGAAAAATATATCTAAAAAACAGATGAATAGATAGAATGTTCTACTTGTATTTAAAGGCAAAAAATTAAGTTTCCTATCTCTATCTCTCCAGCTGCCACTGTCTCCTTGAGGATAACGATATCCCAGTTCCCTGATTAGGCCAGCACCTTGTCCACAAGGTCATCCAAGACAGTAAGAAATAAAACTGTTGCTTACTTAAAGATCCATTTAGTGTTCTGGATAGCTGAATGGGTCAGATATTTGTGTTGTCCCACAACCCTCTATGCACTATGTTGTATTGAACATAAACATTTAAGACCAGCACTGTACTCTACCCAGTGGGTAACTTCACAGACAGTGTGTCTGTTCATCTGACAGATCACTTTCTTTTTCTTCAGAAAGTGCGTTGCTGAAGAAAACTCACTGTTACACTTGTTGCATCTTAATATTTCTAATGTATTAATTTCCTAGTTTCCTTCATAGTACTTCTAATCATGTGGATTTTCTATGTAAAGTCAGAACAAGGCTTTTCAGTAATGTAGACAAACTCAAGTTTTGCCTTTCCACAGACAAGGAAAAAGATGACTTAGACTGTCTTCATCCTCAGGAGTAGCAACCTGCAGTTCAGCAGGAGAGGTAGACTGCATGCTGAGAATGAGGATAGGTGGCTGTTGAAGGCTCAGTAGGAAGTTTCAGGAAGCCAGGAAACATTGCTGTGGGTTGAAAGGGACTCTGTCTCTTTCCCTTGACTAACACCTTTTCCTGTCTCATTGGAGGGACTGAAACCCAAGGTAGAGGTTGAGGGAAACAAAACCCTGGTTCACAGATCAGGCCACCACCTTATCCACAAAGTCTAGGTCATCCAGCACAATAATTAAAACTGTCACTTACTTGATCAGCCACACGATTCCAGCACTGAGTGTTGGAGAGGGTGCATGGCAGGGTGCTCATGACCCCATCAAGAGGCTGTGACTTGCCAGGAGTGTGAAATGAATGCAACACCTTTGCCCACTGTCCTCTGGAGAGGAAGAGAGAGATTTCACTCTCTATCTGTGAGAGACTGGCGTTGTGAACTGTGGAAGGACAGTGGTAGGACAGTGGAGGGGCCACATATATTGCAGGGTTGGAGCCAGGCAAACAAAAATGACGTGCAATGACCCCATCTATCGCCATCCTGTTGTTCCAAGCGACTGTGCGCACTGTCATCTCACTCTCTGAATGCTATCTTGCCCCTCAAATTTTAATTTTTCTGAGCCTTTCCATGAGAATAACATGGCTGTTATGACGTGTGTAAGATCTGTTATTACATGTATGAAATATTGCAGTCACCTAGTGTGTAATATCATAGTAACATAGCAGGAAGATCTGAGTCCATGACATTAAATTCTGTGCTAATCCTTGGCCTCCTACAGACAGCAAATTAGAAATAATCAAGCATTATGATCAAAAACACAGTAGGTCAGAGACTTCTTTCTGCAGACAGCTTGGGCAGAGAGGCAGAACAATTAGCACAAAAGAAGCCCACAAGCTTTCAAATTTCTGGATAGCCACAGAATTCAAGAGAAAATGAATATTTTTTCTTTTCTTTCCTAATTTTTGGCAGTGAGACCACAACTTTTGCTCCACAGTACCAAGACTCCTCCCAGAAACAAGCAGCTTCTGTGGGCCTTTCCCAACACTTGCAGCATTGCTTCCTGGTGCACCACAGGGTGACGGCACTTTCTCACATACAATAGTACCTTTTTTCTCTTCCTGACCCAGCTGTTGGTGAGTTTACAGTAGTAAAACCCGATGTGCTTAATCCCATTTGAGAAGTGCTCAATGCATCTAATTGAGCAAAGCCAGATAGAGTAGTACTAATAATAAGCTAAAGTCTAATTTTGTTACACGCATGTGCAGGCTTGATAAAAGACTGATTTACAACCTAACCAAAGGTTAAAAATTACTTGAGTTCACTTTGCATGATAAGGTGAGGAGTATTGCAACCTCACTTGTATTTTGTGACCTTGATCACTGTTACATCTGTCAGTGATTATACATCTCTACCTCTGGAGAGGAATCAGGCTCTTTACTGCAAAACGGCAAAATTTTGGTCACTAAAGGTTTCATCTGCAAGAAGAGGTTGTTGTGTTCTGGGCATACAGTTTATCTCTTTCAGTGTAACACAGTATCTTAGTTCAGTGTAGCACATTCTTCCCTTTGAAATGATCTAGCTTCTACACTTAGAATTTTCTGGCTGAAAATTGAAAAGCGTACAAACCGTGAATAATTCATACTGTCTTAATGAATGTACAATTACAGGCTGCCATAAAACAGGCTTATGAAATGTGAACTGTTCCTGACTAGTAATGTCAAAGTTGTTGCAATAGCTTATTTCCATTAGTTGCAACATCCTCTAATCTTAATAAGAACACAACAACTTAAATATTTAACAAAACCAGAGCATGAAAGCATGAAACTGATTTAAGAGTATTGATACTAGTGGGCAACAACGATTTTGCTTTTACTTTATTCTATAGCAGTCTAGATACACCATTCACAAAACCACTTTGCATGAAAGTAGGGAAGATGTATTTACTACAGGGCAAGTGGATGAGTTACTAGTCAAACAAAGGCAAAGACAAGGTAAAAAACAAAAAATAAAAGTAAGGATGGGGGAAAGTAAAATAGGGCTGTAAGCTGAAGGAGAATGCAGAGCTTGTATTGCCCTTGGGGTTTTTGTTTGTCTTAGAATGTAAATTTTTCAACATGGGGAGTGTCTTTCTGCCCTGTGTAAAGATCTAACTCCTGAACTTCTCAGGCATTAAAGCCAGTTTCATTTTCCTGTCTCAGGGGTATAGGAAAGGTGTTAGCATAAAGAGCCTTGGGACAGAGTCCTGAGAGCTCATACTTGCTACGCCTCCTGGCAGACACAGCACTGGGGGATGGTATCAGAGACTCTTCTGCTTTGACCCTTTCTGGCTCACAGCAGGAATTCAGTATGACAGCAGTGCTCATTATGGTGTTACAGACGCGGTAGAGGAAAATCACACCACAAAACCATGTCTGTTTTGCATCCAGATCAACCTCTCGCCATAAGCAACTGCCAAGTTTTCCCATGCCTGCTCTCACATTGCCTGTGTTTGTCCTGCTCAGTAGAGAGTCACTCCTTGTTGCTACAAGCATGCAAACAATAATCAATAACAATGTGGCCTCTGATTTTCAAATGTTTAGAATAGCACTGCTTTTGGGAAAAACCTCAGCCAACATGTAAAAATAAGTTCCAGTGCTAAGGGTTGGCTTTGTTGACTTTGAGTGTTGTTGAATCTTGTATTTGACCTTTCCAAACCTAATTAAAGATTTACTCCAGCACAGAGATACATTCTGCTGTGTCACACTTCTCCAGATGGGCAGACTTTGACTCCTTTAAGGCGAGCTATTTTGGGGGAGCACAGTGTGCCTTGCAGGACTGGGGCACTGACCAACTGTGCATACAAACAGCAGACACACCGCCCAGTCATACCAGTGGCAGATGCTAACTTGTGACAGCTTTGCATTTGCATAAGCAACTGAAAGAGATACCCTTGCAAATATACATCTCTTTTCCACTTAACACATTGTGAAAAGCCCAAATTCAAAGGGACATTATGATTATGAAGCTAAAACCCCCAAAAGTTCATGTGCAACTATAAATCTGTTTTTACATGATCATACATCTGTACTGCTGTTTCCACAAAGCCCCTGCCAAAATCTCAGCATAGGAATGCCCTGCAACTTGCTGAAGCTTAGTGGGAATTGAAGTAATTTCACACTATATTAAATTGAAGGAGGAAAGTGAGCGATATGTTCTTCAAAGCTGCATAAAAAGAAAGTTTAAATAAGAGACCATGTCATAGTGTAAAGTTAGCATTTGGTCTAAACAAGCTGAAACTCAGCTTTTAAAAAATGCAATTTCCTCAGTTTCTCTGAGGAAAACCAGCAAAACGGGAAACATGCTGCCTTTGCTGTTTCCTAGTCAAAGTGCCAAGACAGCACCAGAGATGGGGAAGTGAAATTGCTTGTCGTAGGTGGATCATACATTAAAAATATTATAGAATGTGGCTGAAATATGAAAGTTCAGAGTTATCCACTTAGAATCCTGTTTGTTGCATGGTGTACCTGAGTCTAATTTGAGGATTTAGACAGGCTCTGTGTGGTAGCAGGCCTCATCCTAGTGCTTTTTATGGAGATGCATTTCATCCCAATTGCATAACTGTCAACAGCTGCAGTCATAATAAATGTTGTATATGACAGTTGTTAAATGAATGTTTCTCTCATGCTGCGATGTAACTGGCAGGGAAAAGGTGAAAAGCACAGGAAATGGGAAGCAGCAAGTAACCATGCAATGCTTCAGTCAGTTCATCTGTTTGAGGTGAAAATGTTTTTCACTTCAAGCCAGTATATATAAGCTGACAGGAATTCAGTTTAAACAGGAGATGCCATTGGTAAGAGCCCACAGACGCGAACACAGGCTCACACCATGTTCTGATCTAGCTTGTTGGAATTTGTGACCTCCAGCTCCAGAAACTTGGGCTCGGTAAGATAAGAAGAGCAGCTCTCCTAGCTTACCCATAGATAGGGGACTGATAAACACTAAGTAGTCTGGCATGCCTTTCTGCAGAGCACAGGGCTATGCATGCATATGATACAATCACAGTGCAGCTTCTTACGCTGGTAGTTTTCCTAAACCATCATCAACCCAAGCAGACCTCCCACATCAGGGAAGGTCTGCATGTCACAGGTATCAGCATCATAGCTTTGGCAAACAGCACAAATCAACATCACCAGCTTTCTAAGAGAGCCAGAAGAGCAAACACCACTTTGATTTATAAGTCACCACAGTCGTGTGGAACACCACCAAGGTGCATGAGTATATCCATAACTATATTCCAGTAATCTTCCAGACCATTACAGAAGAAGCTGTGCCTTGCATAACCCCCTGGGCTTAAAAGCATTTTCAGTATCCGCAGATATAATGAGTTTAGAAGAACTAAAATAATCAATACTCTTTATTTATGTTTTTCTCATACACTGAAGCAATTAATGAAGGTTTGCAAAGCTTTTGTGGGCATATTGTTACAGACATCAAGACCTGCTACTGCTGATGCAGCAGTGCAACTTGTGGGAAGGGAGGTAAGTACCCCTGTAATGATGTTTCCTTGGTGGTGGTGAATATACCATAATCAAAATCGTAAGTGTGCACAATACCAAATGATACTGAAACAAGCACATGCTAGTACTATTGCAGCATGTAGTACTAAAAGTGGTAGCTTTATGCATTGTTCTGCATTGGTTTTTAGCATGTATAGCTCCTTCTGTACAGAAGTAAGGCAGTGGTAACCACTTAGAGTCTCTGCTTATGCGGGGTAAATAGAGGTCATGCAGCATTTGCATATGAATTTCAGGACTCCTCCCTTTGCCTCATGGAACTCCCTGCACCCTGGGGTCTATAGTGGCATATATGACCTAGAAGGCAAGTTGATGATAGAAGCTGACCTGTGACACAGAGCTGTCTTCTGCAGAGGCTGTGGATGCCTGGAGGTGCTCTCAGACAGCTTTGCTTATATTAACTTTGAGTTGCATCAAGTCTCTTTTTTTTTTTTTTTCTTAGAAAGAATATCTTTCATCATAAGGTGAAGTTTTCAGGCTGGATCAATCAAACCCAATGAGAACAGGAAGCAAAAGCAGACAGTTCCTCACATGGCCTTTGAATCCCACTCATCCCATGTCATGCTAGTTGTACTCTGAGCCTCAACAGCACCACAGTAGCTTTATGATTTAGTATCATGACAGAATCAGATATCTGTCATCACTAATCTTCCCAAACAGTAATCGAAATCTGAAGTGCTGCTCAAGATTATCTCATTAGCTTTAACGTTTCTCTAAAGACAGCAGTAAGCTATATCACATGCCATATAGTAAGTTGTTCATGGTATGTTACAGAGTGCTTATGGACTGAAGCTCATAGCAACTTTCAGTTGCATCAACTCTTCTTCTTTCCAAGAAAGAAGGTCTTTGCTTTGGATGAATGAATTACTTATTAGCAGAATGAATGGTAACATTGTCTATTTCTCTTCACATAAAAAATTAACACTGTATCAGACATTCACAGCAGAAGGCATAAAAATAAATACCCTCATTACCGCTGACAGCACACACTTTGGTGTGCACATTGGCAATTCATTTACACACAGAGCAAACCCCTGCTGGTGAGTGCTTCACAAGAGACAGATCAAATTTGGGGAAAATGCCAGAGCAGAAACATCTTTTTGAGGAATTGGACAGCAAAACTGCACTCTGAGCTCTGGAGTGAATAAAACATTCAGTTGCACCTTCCCTTAGTTCTAGGTACCTTCTCTACTTGCGATGGAGAAGGAATAGGAGCAACCACCTGACCCAACTTCCACTACAGCAGCTGCCTCCACTCACAGGCAAAAATTTACCTTGTGTTACACTCATGCAGTGGCAGTGAAGTCCACTTGGACTATCTAGATTCACTATCTAGACCTCTGCAATTTGTCATCATTTGAACTGCAGGTAGCCCAGTGGTGCCTTAGTTAGAGATATGACAAGGCTTCTAGGCACAGGAATGATACAAACAACAGTAACACCTGCTGGACAAAAGTAGCATTTGGTTCTGGCTGTGCAAATTACATATATTTCATCTTTTAGCCCCACCTCATAACTGTATTGGCTTGCTAACAATGTGCAGGTTGTTTGTGTGTACAGTGGTTTGCATCATCCAGCTTCTACTGTTCAGCTTTACTGCATCCCAAATCTGTGTGAGGACGAGGCTGTGTTGACACTCAGGGCTGCAGAGGAGCCATATCATGCTCTGACTGGTCCCTGGCTGAGAGACCAGAGCAATGGATGGGATGTACCTGTAAGTGCATCTGCCTTGAATGAATTGTATCCATAAGTGTTGTATCCATGAAATAGACACGTAGCCCTCTGATCAGATGGGTTGGCTCTTTTTCTTTCATTCAAGTAATTAGTTCTTTTATGTGAAAGAAATCAGGATTTCTGGAATTGAATTAAATAGCAAAAATCCAACCTAATATGAATTTTCCAATGATAATCACATCATTAATGAATAAGCACTTCTATACCATTTTTGGAAAACAGCCACCATTAGGAAGTCTGCTTTCTTCAGAAGGAAGACTATTCACTAGCAAAGAAAAGGTCAAAGGCAATTGTTTTGTCTAAATGATCATGAATATTTGTTTTGACAAGCACTGTAACAGTTTCTGGCATGGTCCTTGAACTGCATGAAAACCTAGCTTGAACAGACTTATCATTGAACATTTGGAGTGAATTTTTCTATCCTGACTTTTATTTTAGATCAGTATTGGAAATGAAAAAATAATCCTGTGTTGTTTCTTATTGAAACGTACCAGCCAGTATCTCAGAGCTTCACAGTTCCTTTCTTTTCCTCTTGCTGCCTGGAGAAAGCTTTGGACGGGCTTATTTACTGGAGCTGGAGAGTCTTTTTCAGCTCCCTCTAACAAAGAAATTCCTTTTGTTTAGTACAACAGTGCAAAGTAATTGGCAAGAGTTCCCAATAGAAGATTATTTGAAACTGTCTCAGACCATCCGTACTAGAGACCTTACTGGCAGCAATAGGAATTTAATTAATTATATGTATTTAAAACAGATAATTGAAGAAGTAGCAATCCTTTCTAAAGCTCTACCTGACAAGTCTCTGCCACTAACATTACCTGCTTCTTAATTAAAAAATCCCATAGTGGTAAGCTTTGTATGAGCTTTTTAGCTACATTCTCCCCATGGAAATTTACTGAAATGCAGTGGACCGTCTCCCCATTCAACCTGCGGAACTGAAGCAGATCAGACTATCTCCTACATCCAAACTAATTTCAAGCCCAGCAGCATTTATGCAGAGCAGCCCCAGGCCTGGCCCATACATCAGTGCACTCTTGTATGTCTTGGTAAGCAAGAAAGGATGTAGGAAATCACAGAGAAACAGGCTGCTTTGAGCCTTTGACTCTTCTGTGCAAGACAGCAAGTGATGGTGGTGATAAGCAGCTTTGTTGCAAAGACTTGTACATTAGATGAAACCTGGAACAGGCTCGTCAACAACGGCTTGTGAGACACGTCCTTTGTGGTATGATAAGCTTTTTGACTCCTATTTCTTGATAAGAGTTGGGATGAGGCAGTAGGAAGGAAGTCCCTTCCTCTGCTGTAGGAAGAGCTGCAAAGCAACCAACTACTTCGCCATTTGCTTCCCACCCTCATCTTCCTGCTTAACATCCCCCGTCCCTACAAAGGTGTACCTAACAACAGTAAACAGAAACTCCTTCACACAAAACCCTGTGAAATTCTATGAAGCAGGCCAAAGTCTTAGAGGACAGAAAAAACCAAGGACAGAATAAAAAGCAGATGGGAGTGCAGTTAACTGAGAAGAATATGGTTGTGATATGGGAAGATAGACTTGATAAATTTTTGATAAAACATACCTGCACTTTCAATAGAATACAAAGTTAGGGTGTGAACCCTAAGGCAGTATGTTCATATGGGAATATATTTAGCTGAGGCAGTTCCCAAAGGCTAAATAGGCTGACCACTGATAAGCCTTTGCAGTTGCTTCTGCACTTCTAATGTTATTGCCTGTTAAAAAAAAGTTTGTAATAATGTATTTGGTAGCTTTATTTTCCATTAAGAAAACAATAAATCATATAATGGGTTTCTGAATTCACATGTGTTAGGGAAGGAATGATTTCTGGGACAGGATTATTTTCTATTTCTTTCCCTGCACACGCAAATCTGGCCAGTTTCAATAATGAGCGTGGAGCTGAAGAACAGTGTTTGTTGCCTAATCTCATATTTCTGTGTTCTTACACAGCCCGTGCTTCAAGTCACATGGAGACATCTGAGACCCCCAGCTTTCACTCTTCTCTGAGATTTCCTGGTTGCAGACAAAAGTTTGGAAAGATGAATCCTAAGTCCCATATGAATCTATAATTTATCATTCAGTCTTATGATTTTGGAATACTTTAAGTTAGAAAAACTATTTTCCCATCAATTTTTTTGCCTCCTTTTTCATAATAGGGAAGAAAGGAGGAACAGGAGGAAAATACAAACTGAACTTTTATTTTACTTCTATGTGAGCCATGCAAGGGGAAATTCTGTTATCTTAGACTCCCTCCTCATTGCCCTCATGAACAGAAAGGCCAGGCTCTGTTTGCCTCCTAAGGCAGAACCAATCATGGTAACAATTTACTGAAAACCATGATGAAATAGGATCCTTAAAGCTGACAGTCCCTGGTGTTCAGAATTCATTAAAAAATATTTTAGTTCATGCAACATAGACTGTTCTCCATTCCCCAAGAATACAAAAATAAGAGAAGGCTGCTTCCCAACAGCTTGAGCAAAAGATACTTTATGCCTTTGGACCTTAGTTCCAGGCACCAGCACATTCCAGATTCTGGGTTTTGGCCCTTGTTACATGGACTCTTTATTGCTTGAGTTCATCTACTGGCTGGATTAAATTCCTGTTTTAAAATCTGACAGCAAAATGGACAAAGAGAAATCCAAGAAGAAATTGAGCAAAACATGACACGGAGGTGAAATCTTGTTTTCCACATATAGGGCCAAATGTGAAGTCAGTGGAGTAGCTTTGAATGTACAGTGGTGGAGCTGAAGGCAGGATTTGGCCTTTGAAGCCATGGATTGCTAGATTTGGAAGAGTATGCCGGTTGCTCCATTGCAGCTTGGCTCTGACAAAATATGACCTCTGGACATAGTCCCAACAAGACAGGAATTATTTCAAACAATAATCGTTTTGTTTGCATAGCATAAGATTTCACTCAGTTCTAAATACATCTTTTAAATTAAATTTCCCTTAAAAAACAATGATTTAAGGAACAAAGTGGTTAGTTAAACTGAGGGTATTCCTGGTGAAAACTAGATCTTGGGGTGGAGTCTATTGGAAGCCAAACCACTGCTTAGTTTTTGCCATGACCACAAGAATAGGATGTTGAATCTCAAGCAGGGAGTAAGTCTGCCTCATGGTTTCCTCTGCCTTTCATGTAAGAAGATAAAAAATTCACAGAGAGCAATGGCACAGGGTTTGTGTTTTTTTCCTCTCTCGCTCCCCGCTCAGTGAGGACAGGAAAACCATGGATTTCAAAACACTTCATCTGTGGACCACACACAGCCTGAGGCTAACACTGTTATTGCTCCTTTGTCAGGCCTTTTTTGTCTGCTCTGCCAAATGAATTGCTTGTTTCTTTATTAAATAGATTTTTTTTCCAGTAGCTGTCTCCCTTAACCTCAAAATAATCCCCTTCCCTAGGAAAAAAGTATCAGCTGTGTACTCTTGTCCCTTTGGTGAAATGACAGAGACAACATTTTGCCAAAGGGTGTTATGGGGTGTTCTCTGAACCTCTTATAGAAAAAGGAAAGCAAACATAAACATATTTCTCCTCTCACTTTGGGGGTGAACAGTAAGTATATGGTACTGAGGTTGAACTCTGGTTACTCCAACTCCTTTAACTAATTTCAAAGACAACTGACCCTTCAGCAAGTAAAACTGAACTTAAAATAAGACTTTTTAACAAATTATTAATTTCCTCTTGAATTATTATCTATCTATGAGAGACAAGAAGCTCTATCTAGAAAGCCTTTCTACTTTCTGGGATTTTTGAAGGAATGAGTAGGATGATTAACTAAAAGAAAGATTTCTGCCTATATGTTCAGAGTGGCTATCACTTAATGTATCTTCAGTCATTGTCAGCATTTCAAAGACTTCAGAAGGTTCCCTAAAATATCGCCAGGATTGTCATAATCTTCCCTCATTCAGTTTTCAGTTCACAGCTCTGATAGTCATATTGACTCTCCTCATTTTCCTGGGGCAAAAAGAAGTTCTGGATCCAGGAATCCTACTTTCTCCTTTTATTCTCTGTACAGCACACTTCCTTCTGATGCAATCTTTTTTACGCTTCCCTTTGTCTTCTTCTTTTCTCTCACTCGTTTTGATTTCCAAACTGCATTATTAACCCTCACTTGTTCACCTGCTTGTTCCCTATTTGATTTCATCCTCACTCTCTGCTATTTGCCCTCATGGTTAGCCAGTGCCTAATGTTCTGCCTCTGCATAGAATCATAAAACCACAGAATGTTTAGGGTTCGAAAAGACCTTAAGATCATCCAGTCCCACCCCCCCTGCTATGGGCAGGGATGCCTCATCCTAGACCATGTTGCCCAAGGTTTTGTTCAACCC
The DNA here is from genome assembly GCA_024733675.1 of Psilopsiagon aymara. Taxonomy (NCBI): domain Eukaryota; kingdom Metazoa; phylum Chordata; class Aves; order Psittaciformes; family Psittacidae; genus Psilopsiagon; species Psilopsiagon aymara. Next base: position 17,585 of record JANRGW010031610.1, on the reverse strand, counting down.
GGACTTGAACATCAGGCAGCGTTCTTGGCTGTGCTGTGCCATCTGCTTACGGAATCCTATTTGCTGTCACACTGGGAAGACAGCACCCACTAGAATGGTGTGGTATGGCTTGGTGTGAACCCCAGGGCTGCTGGACCCCAGGTATTGCCCGTTCTCCGTCTCTATGCTTAGTAGCTCTAGCCAGAAGGACTGGACTAACAAATACACTGTCATGATCTAGTCAGATCAAGACCTGATTTCATCTTTCATTGACAGGCAGGTGACAACTAAATCTTTCCTTTCAGGCTCACTCAAGGATCTAGGAAGTATTTTTATTTCTTCCATCTGGGATTTGTACTATATGAAAAAGATGATTTCCTATTTTTCAGAGGCGATGGAAGCATGATGGTTTCCCAAGAAAGGCTGCTTCTGCAGTGGTTTCTCCAGATTTCTTGTTGTCTCCTTTAGGCCCTGGAAGCTGCTGTTAGGTCTGCCTGGAGGTTTCTCCTCTCCAGGCTGAACAAGCCCAGCTCTTTCAGTCTTCACAGGAGAGATGCTCCAGTTCTCTGATCATCTTCATGGCCTCCGTGGACTTACTCTAACAGGTCCACATCCTTCCTATGCTGGGGCCCCAGAGCTGAATGCGATTCAAATTTCAAAGTATGTATCATTCCAGATGAGATCTGTGTTTAAGCAGTAAACCTCAATATAATGCATATACAATAAAGCTGTTAGAAACTGCCATTTATGTTTTGCATTGGTATGTGGCAGTGCAGTATTTCAAAATCAATTTCCCAGAGTAAAAATTCCCAACAGGGTGGTCAAAACAGCTGGATATCACATACAGAGGATGACTCTACCTCACGTAGCATCCACCAGAAGAGTATCTAAAAGAATTGTTCCTTCTCTCCATTGATAAAGGAAAGGCACCTTATGCAGTGGCATCCAGAAACTGCCTTTTTCTTCTGCCCTCCCCATCCCCCCCCAGAACAAAGGAAAAAAAACAATAAAGCAAACTCCCAAGAAGAAAATAATCTATGTATGTCACTGTGAGACAAACACGTGGCAAATTATACTCTGGAAAGCCAAAAGAAAGGCTGATGGCTAAGTTAAGACAATACTGAACCAAACGTGGGGAAGGAAAATCGTGGGGAAGGAAAATTGCAGGGAAGGAAAATGTAGTGACATCTGCACCAAAATATGGACTGATCTATACTTGTGCAAATAATTAATGTAATAATATGCAATATTAAGTTTCTGTGTGAGGGAAGCTTATATTTATAGATGTTGTATGTAGAGATGTAAAACAGAATAGCTGTATAGAATAGTGGGAATTTCTTCTTGTCAGTTAGGAGCTATGCAGGGAACCATCACAAGAACAAGAGAAAAAGGAAAAAAAGAGCTTGTTTTTATCACACTGAACTGGAAATCACGGTACATTTCTGAAAAGAGCCCAGCTGGTGTAAAAATCCTATTGGAGATACTGCAGAAATACCACTTTGATCACCTCAGCAGAGCTGTTCATATTATAGGAAAACAGAAGAGAAAGTATGGATCTGGGGGCCAGACACCCATTTCTTGAAGGAGGAAGGAAGCAGGGGGGGTTGTGAGCCTGCCGTTAGCACAGCCTGCTGCAAGCTGCACACTATGGATCACATGGATGGTTTGTCGCTGCTCAGCCCCCAGCAGGAGCACAGCTGAACTCGGCCTCGTGAGCCATCAAACCGACAGGAGGAAGTGGCACCTTCTCTTCTGAAAAGTAAGCATGGGAAAGCACCAGGCAGAGAGAATATGCCAGAAAGATTGTTGTGAAAAGCAATAGGGAAACAAAACATTGATCTGTCCAGGTCCTGTTTAGCTGTATGTGTAGGTGTCTGGGAACTGGCTAACCGGTTGGATGAAAGGAGCTGCTCTCCCTGAGGAAGTACAAGCAGAGGAGTTGTACTAACTGCCTGATTTCCTCAATACTGCATGCAAATGATTTCTGTTCAGTAGAATGAATTGCACCCAGTGAGGTGAGCAACAGAACCCAGACTATCATCCCTGGGTATGATCAAGTACCTGCTATGAAAACACAGATGTGTCACTGTAAAGGGCAGGGAGTGCTTCTGATGGGAAGTTTCCTAACAGGTCTGAAGTATGCACTGTCCATAGAAGACACTGGCAGGCACTATCTCCAAGTGTCTCACTAGGCTCATCACAATCATCCTCTACTGGCAGCAAACGAGGGGGCAAGTTACAAAATTAAAACAATATGCTGTTCTTTTCGTCAGTCACACAATGCAACAAATAATTGAGTCAATAAAATCAGATGGCAAGGAGTCATCACCAAATGTGGCAAAACCAAAATTCAAATGAGTTATTCTAAATAGAAGTAGAAGGCAAACAAAAAGATATTATGAATAGCAGGTTCAGATAGCTTGGAATCATGTATGACCAGCCAAGGAAATTGTTCCAAAGAAACTGGGGAAAAACTGGGAACAGCATGTTCAGCTAGTTTCCCTTACAAAAACTAGAGTTAAAATAAGACCATGACATCTCAAAATGTCTAACACAAGGTTTACTTTTCCCACAGGGCCTTGTGAATGTGAATTACAAGAAATTAATGTTGTTGAAAGGAAGAAAATTGGATAAGCTGAAATGTGGTACTGGCAAATATCCCTGTGTGCCTTCTGGTTAGGAAAAAAAAAGACTGCTAATGCTAGCAACACTGCTAAAAAAAAGGTAGAGTCTGTTTCCAGACATGAATGGCCATGGACATATTCTTCAATTGTATCAGATACAGCAATGGAAATAACTACAAAAAGCTTATCATGGCAGGGTGGGAGGGGACAACCCATAGAGAAGTGAAAGCACTCCATTTGAAAAAAGTTATTTCAGAAACCTTTGTGCAGCTGACAGAACATGAAGTCTGAGGGATACAAAAGGAAAAACAATCCCATATGAAAAATATATTTGAATGTGAGCATACAGAATAGAATGAATTTCCAGCTATTAGAAAGGAAGGTATTGTATTATCACAGTATCCTATCACCATACTCATCTCCAGTTGACATGTCATGCCACAGTTGACAAGGGTCATAATAGAAGTACACTGGAGTCAGAGCTGCTAAATTTACACCAAGTGTGTTAAATTAATTTTTATAACTTCAGAAAGATTTTCTTTTTCCCTCCAGAAGCAAACAAAGTTTGCTTAACAATATGTTACCTTCCATTTATGTGGATGGTCTTGAGGGTCTAAGGGACAAGCTTGGTAGTATTTTGTGTAACAGTTATTCTGTAGTTCATTAACTGCTGGCAATCTTGAAATGTATAGATCTGTGTAAATAAACTGAATATATGTTAAGTGTATATGTTCTTACTGGGTAAAAGTTCTTGGCAACCACCAAGTAAAGGGAAATGTACTGGGTCTAAAAAGTGACGAGGCCAGCATTTTTCAGCTTCTCACTTCTTAGAGATCTTTCCCAAAGGACTAAGTACATCTTTCCCAAGCAGTGGAATGCAGCTTAAAATGCAGTGTTGCAATAAGCATCTATCTAGTCTGGGAAAACAGGTTATGTATTTAGACATCTTAGCAAAACCTGCATTAATCAACTAATTTAAAAATATTGTTTAGCCTCCTGCATGAATTGTGAGAGGAATAAATGTAAAATTTGTTATGGCCTATGAATAGCTAACATATTTTCTAAAGCTTTGACTACTGAATTTTACCTTAAAACATATTAAAACAGATAGTGATGCATTAAAACATGTTCTCCTTTCTGTCTCCAAATAGAGTCATAATAGCTGGCATTGTTTCACCAGTGCTGAGTTCTAATTATTGTGACAATACTATGACACAGATCCCCAAATACACTTTTGTATGCCATGGAGTTTTTAATTGGAAAGACAAAACAGATATACCAGGATACAACAAAGTCTGTGTTTCTCCATTCTTCCTTTCTTTGGCTTGATGGTGGTCTGTAATCATCTCAGCCTCTATCTCCTACTGATGCTAATGCAGTGGTGATAGACTAACTGTACTGACAGGAAATAAACCTCAAAGGGCTTTCAGTTTGCACCTTGTGGAACTGGCTTTGTCACTAAGAAAAGATGAATTTACTGGAAGGCAAAATCCTGCATTAAATAAAAACTAATGCTTGTGATTAAGAAATCTCAATACAACTTCTGCAGTGCGGAAGTATAATCAGTGTATCAAACACATCTGGAAGGTGCTTCTGTTTATTCAGGAGGAGACACTGGAATGTGAATGCAGGCTAGGTTGGGCCATTCTAAACTTGAAGAATGTAGGTCAGGCACATTTCAGATCTGTTATGACATCTTTTTTTCCAGAAACAAGATGAGAACATTTAAAAAACAAAAGCCAAACAAAACCCTTGGGACAATTATTGATGTTAAACTATGCCTGAATTCAACTCAAAGACCAAAGTCCATCATTTACAGCAACTGATCTTTTATTTACGTAGTTCAGTGTTGATCAGAATTTCACTTCTGATGTCTTTATCAGCAGTTTCTTATTTTCCTTAATCCTTTCCCTTCTGCACTGCGTATCGCTAGAAGAATTGATCTTCTAAAAAAAGTTGTTGTATCCTCTGAATGTAACAAAGGTTGGAAGCAGAGAAATGGTGGATGATCCTGATTGCTGGTGCTGTGATAGTGTCTAGAAACAGAGACTCTTTTGGTAGAAACTCGTAATGGCATTTCCATAGGTAATTGCTATTATTCATGAGTTTGTCTCAGTGATTCTTTGGGCAGGACTTTTCTTCCTGACCCCTCCTGCAGCCAGGCACACTTTCAGCAGATGTGAAATTGCAGTTTTTTTATTTCCCAGAGCACAGATGGCAATTTGTCTTCTTCCCAGACCCCATTTCTGAGGTTGGTAGGCAGATGGGAATGGACCATTTAGATATCTTTTGATAATTGTATTATAGTTATACCATTCTAGCCTGTTTTTTGTTCTCAGTGGATATGCCAAGGAGTTAGGAAGCTGAAGTCCCCGACAGACCTGTAAGACAGCGAGAGATCTCACTGATCCTTCCATTCACAGTCCGTGGTGCTGCTTCTCAGGTCTCTCATCCCAATCTTGTCAAGCTTGGATGATCTCTTCAGTATTACCTCTCTCAGATTAGAAGTCCTAAGAATGACAAGACTTGTTCTTGTCCAACACTTAAGAGTGATGTGAGTGACAACAGCCACGGAGAGATGTTGATTCTCCAGAACATTTATTTGCAGATTTGTGAGGCCCAAATCACCAGGGCATTGGGCAGATTCAAGGAACCAGTTTCTCCTAAAGTACTAACCAATAACACCAAGTCTTCTGAACCACAAGGTTATGTACCCCCAGATTTCTGTGGGCTCCAGAATCACAGAACTATTAGTGTGCAAGCCTGATTCCTCAGGTTCCCTACTGAAAGCATGACTTTCTCATGCAGAAATGGATAATGAGGTGTAATTTTAGTTTACTGCAAATGTTGTGTGCTGATTGCTTTTTTCCTGTGTTTTCCTTTTCCCCAGATGGTAAACACTGCAGTAATAAGTATAGCAATAGGGTGGATATTAGTGTTGCCTGCAAAGTGTTTAAGTTCTGAAAAATATACCTGAGGCATTAGGAAGTAAAAGAGGGCGCAGTCTGTTTTAAAAGGCAGATATCCAGTTCTAGGTGGTTGGAGGGCAAGATCAGAGCACTCATTAATGATGTGGGTGGTCTGGACTGAGAGCTGAACCCTGTGCAAGGGAGTGGACTGCACTGTGGGAGAAAGAAAGGTTGAATGTATTACTTCTTTACTTAATTCCATTAAGTAGAAGTTATTCATGGAATATCCATACAGACAGAGTTGTTGGTAGAGCTGGCAATACTTGGTTTTAATTTACTAAAGATATTTAAGAAGACCTTGGGAGGAAAAAAAAGAAGAAAATAATTTTCAAATGAAAAGTGGCTGTGGAGTGAGTGTCCAGCTCTAAAACAATTCTGAATTTTAGAAAATCTGGATCCAAATCTCTTGGGCCATGGAAAGCTCTATGTCTTCTTAAAATCATTATTTTATATCTACAAGGGTTTCCCTGTGCTTCTTTCCTTTATAGACCATACGGGCTTTTTTAGGAGGGGCAGGGTAGGTGTCTTCCTCTGGTTATGAAGTAACAGGACCCCCACCATAAAGGGGGTTTGGAAGTGCTACAGTGGTGTAAATTAGCAAAACCAACTTTCTGGACAATAGGTATGGATTCCAATCCATTACTCATAGGCAAAACTCCATAATCATATTACCAGCTTTACAAGCAAAGCTTTTGTCCTGGGTTCAGCAGCAGCAGTCATTTTTCTCCTTCTTAGTAGCTGGTGCAGCGCTGTGTTTTTGACTTTCAGCC
>JANRGW010031607.1:0-24590 GCA_024733675.1 Psilopsiagon aymara | reverse complement strand
TGGAGCTGCTCTGAGGTCTCCCCTTAAGGAGCCTTCTCTTCTCCAGGCTGCCCCAGCCCCGCTCTCTCAGCCTGGCTCCAGAGCAGAGCTGCTCCGGCCCTCACAGCATCTCCATGGCCTCCTCTGCACTCGCTCCAGCAGCTCCATGTCCCTCTGTGCTGCTGCCCCAGAGCTGGATCAGGACTGCAGGGGGGTCCTACCCAGAGCACAGCAGAGGGGGTGAATCCCTTCTCTTGACTGCTGCTCATGCTCTGGGTGTGCAGCACAGAGCATAGGGGGTTCTGGGTGCCAGTGCACACTGAAGACGGGTCATGGGGAGCTTCTTACCCGAATTCCGAAGTCCTTCTCAGGGCTGCTCCATCCAGTCTCCCTCAGCCTATGCAGCAAGAGGGAATGGGACATGGGAAGCAAAACACTTTCTTGCAGCAGAGGAATGGTGGTTTATAATGTAGAGACCCAAACAGCAGGTAGTGCTTTGTGGAACTGAACTATATATTCCATAGTGAGATCCTTGTTCTTTGCAGAAGGTGATGGACTTACCTGTATCCCAGAGCTGCTTGACCTAAGATGCTTCAGTATTGCTTTACCTGAGCCCTGCCCCTGGCTGGGCTGTGTCAGGGTGCTTAGCAGGTTGAGAGGTGTCAGTGATGGTATGTGTGTTACCTGTGCTGAGCAGAGCTGGTGTTTCTGTGCCTGTAGCTTTTCAGCAAACGGTGGAAACAATGTGGTGCTTCTCTTCCGGCCTCTTGCTGTGTTCAGGGAGCTGCCAGCGCAGCCCATCTGTGTCCAATCTCTTGTGTGTCCCTAGTACACAGAGTATTAGTGGAGCTCCTCTTGGCCAGCCAAAGCATTTGATACTCGGATTCTACCCCAAGTGGAAGTTACACGTTGCTTTGCTCTTCCTGCTGTTCAGGCTTTAACAAAACAAAAGTGAAAGGTGACAGTTGCATCAGGGCTTGTTTCTAACCTCTGCCTTGCTTGTTGCTGTATTTCATGCAGTTTGACTCTTCCTGTGCTGCTCACTTACCTTCTTACTTTGACTTCTCTGGAATCCTGAAGGAAGTCACTCTGGATTTCAAACATTGAAAAAGCTGATTTTGTCAAAGGGAAAAGGATCAACATCTTTATGAAGTCTCACATGCTTCTGCTCACAGGGATAGGAGCCTTAGAATGCAGATGCTCTGGAATCACATGAGTCCTGTAGACCAGGAGTGCACCTGTGAGTAGTGTGACCTTGGTGTGAGCTTGGCAAGTAGAGTGGAATGTGTGGTGGGTTCAAGGCCTAGATTCCACATTGCTTGGCACTGCTCTGTTGAGGGCTGCTATCAGTTCATAGGTAAGTGGCTGGAAGCTCTTTTTCGGTTGGCTAAGTCCTGATTTTGTAACACAGCACTTCACAGGAGGGGGTCAGGGGCTTCAGGCAGATAAACTTGAAGTCAGATTAAAAGCTTGTTTCACTTACAGCTGCAACCTGAGGCAAGGATCAGGCTTATAATCAAGCTAATGATGTGGTCCCTGACTAAACTACACTTTGAAACCATTTCAAGTTGGAGTAGGGATGAAAGACTGTGGAACCCAAGCTGGAAGGCCTTTGGATAATGTCTGGCTCTTCAGAGGTGCTCAGCTGGTGTGCAGGACTGTGTCTGGGGTCTCTGCGGTCTCCTGGCATTGCTGCCACTGACTGCTAAATGGTGCCGATGCTTTACTTGCTCAGTGGGCTGCCTGATATTGCCAGTTACATTAGTTATTCTTTCTGAAGGCTGTATTAGCATTCATTAATCCTTAAAACAAGTCCTTATCTTCTGGCCAGAACAGCTCTTACCCAGGAGCATGTTAGATGGGGGATAATTCTTGTCTGGAGGAAGGAACTTGAGCTTCTTCAACAAATGGCTTTGCAGTTTACAATTAAAACTTAATTACAGCTTGATTATAACCTGAAACATATGCAGGGTTAACATTTAAAGTAGGACTTCAAACATTTGTGTTTCAAGTGCTTTAAAAACTTCTTGTGCATCTGCCTGAGCAAGATGCAATTTGAATGCCATGTGCTGGCTGCTGGGAGAGGGTGATGTGGGTCTGGGTGAGACATGGCACTGGCTGTCCTGTGTGCCCTTGAGGCCTCACAGATGCCTTTCATGAGGGGGTCTGTGGCATGATCTGAGAACCACGCTCTGGGAGTGCAGCCCAGCACATGGAAGTGGGTTCTGAGCTCACGTGCACACTGAAGCCAGGTCATGGAGAGCTTCTCATCACCCAGCATCTGCAAGTCCTTTTCTTAAGGCTGCTGTCAGTTTCGCCCTTCTTTGTGTTTGCCAAATGAGATTCCAGGAAAAGGCTTTCCTGGAAGCCTTGTGTAGGAGTTTGTTTTGTTAGGAACGTAGGAGCACAATTAAATCTGCTTTTAGACCTAAATAGCAGTTTCTTGTGTGAATTATGTAGCTTTCAGTATACCGGTTCATGGGCGTAATGGTGGTGGTTTCACTCAGCTCGGCCTTTGGGTGAGATACGCTGACCTTTGCTTTGCTTCCACTTCCTTGTTTTTGCTGAGGAACTAGCACATACTTTGAGCTGTGAGATGGATTGAGTTCATGCTATGATGTGCAGCAGTGGCCCAGCACAAGGGTGATTTGCTGTAGGGGAAACGGCAGAAATGGTGAGCTCTGTAGTTTGGCTTTGCAGCCTCATGGTGAGGTCACGTCCTGGGAGCTGAGAGCTGAGACTTCAGCTAAAGGCCACTGGAGCCTTCACTTTAAGTTCCTAAAGCAAAACCTTCTGCATGTGCTTAAGGGTTAGAAGCCGTTCTGGATGGAACCAGCTGTGGCTTTCTTCAGGGCTTGACTTAAAATCAGTGTTGTCAAGATCAGACTTGATCATTGACCAGAGCACAGGCCTTGCAGCTTCAGATCTGATTCAGGTAGTAATCATCAAATCAGCTTGGTTTGGGTTGGAAGAGACCTTAAAGCTCTTCCAGTTCCGACCTCCTGCCCTGGGCAGGGACACCTTCCACTAGAGCAGCTTGCTCAGGCCTTGTCCAACCTGGCTTTGAGCACTGCCAGGGATGGGGCAGCCACAGCTTCTCTGGGCACCCTGTGCCAGCACCTCAGCACCCTCACAGGGAAGAACTTGTGCCTAATGTCTTACGGCTGGTTCATAGATGATACCAAAGTGTTATTGACTCCTCAACATATTCTGAGTTCTTGTTTTCCTCTGGGGTTGGTTGTTGTGAGTTACAAACCAGCTGGTCTTAGTATACCCCAGCAAGTTCTGGAAGCAAAGACCTTGCCAGCTCTGGTTTTGTGCTTGCAGGACCTTGGAAGCTGCACAAGAGTTTTCAAAAGGCAAAATACCCTCTTGGTCAGATACAGGAGCTTGGCACTGTGCTGCAGCACCAGCTGCTCCTCTGCTTTTGTGCCTGGGTCTGTGCAGTTACCATTCCTGCTCTGAAACCTGGCTCTGCAGGTCTGACAGGTGAGTGGACATATGAGCAGCTCCTTAAAGCCATCATCTGTGCCCTGCAGGAGCTCCAGGGTTGTGTTCACCTCTTGGGTGTGTTTAGGCACTGCTGTGGCAGGTACCTGTGCTCCAGAGGTGGTTGGTGCTGGTTAAACTCTGACATTGTCGCCCAGATTGCCGGTTCTACCAAAACCGAGGGTGTTTGTGTTGCAGGGGCTGAAATTGAGGGTTGTTGCTAAACTTCTCCAATGTGAGGAGCTTAAAGCCAGGAATGCATCTGAATTTATAGAGCAGAACCTGAAATGTGGTCTCAGGTGAGTGCTGTGTTGCTGAGACAAGTGATGCAAGTTTGTTGTAAGTCGTCTCTTCCCAGGGAGCTACTGCACGCAGCCTCAGAAAATCAGAGTATTCCTTCTAGCTGGAAGTGGAGACAGAATTAGTATTTTGATGAGAAACAAGTCTGCTACTGCCTGAACTTCATTGTTAACTCTGCTGCAGTTGTGAGGCTTACCTTGGGTACCACCGAATGTGTGTTGTGCCATCCAGTCTGGTGGAGCAGTGAGATGGAAGGTGACAGGGCAGCTTTGGGGCTGTGTTTCTACTAGCTGGTAGTAGGAAGGGCCCTGCTGGGTTCTTAAACATAATCCTTAGTAGGTTGTGATCCTGCATGGAAAATGCGGGTTTAGTTGTATTCCTGTGTCTAGTGTTGTGTTTATGCATAAAACAGGAGTGAAAGGATTGAGAGTAGGTAAGTGAGGAAGGTTTAGATGTGGAGTTTTTGCAGCTGTGTTTGGAGCTTTGAATACTGTAGCATTAAGGTTTTTTTTTTTTCCAGAAGGATTGGAGTCAGTTGCATTTGGAAGATGACTGTACTATCTACACCTTCAGAAGGAGCAAGGCTATTCCTGCTTTTCAGTTTTCATACCCATATTTCCACATTGATGCATGTGGACACTCCATTCTGCGTGGCCATGCCTGGGCTGCCCATGAAGGGGTGTGTGACCTTCAGGTGCCGCCTGCATGTGTCTGTGGGTGCTGGTTCCTTTGCTGCCCTGGCTGTCTCTTGGCCTGCTGAAGCATAGCACAGGCCTGGCTGCTGCTCTGTGGCTTTGAGGCTGGCACTGACTAAAAGTTTCTGTAGCGCATGCACTTCTCTGGGATGAGGAAGTTCTGTTGCTGAGGGTGATACTTGATGTATTTAATGTTCTGGAGGTAAAGCAGAGGTGGTCAGTGGGTGAGCTGTGCTGGTGGGAGGAGTGAGGGGGTGTGACTGATCTCCATGCAACCAGGAGGTAAAGAGGGAATCCTATTTAGCTAATGTTGGCTACTCTGAATTGCCATATATAACTGACAACTCCCAAGGTCTTTCCTCTGTTGGAGGGTGTCTGGAGGTGCTCTTCACATTTGGGAGGCTCTTCAGCAAGTACTGCGTGCTTAATATCTGCTCCTGTCTGGGTCCATGCTGAGCCATAAAGTGTGAGAGCAAGCTTTACTCGGGTCAGTACTGGGAGAAGCACGAGACAAGCTTCAGCAGTCTGGGGTCAAGTCAGGAGGCTTTCAGATGGGCTTCTCAGAAGTTGGGAGCTGGTTAGTGGTGGCCTCCCAGTTCTTGGGAAGTAGAAGCTGGATCTCCCAGAAATCATCTGTTCATGAGCTGAAGCAACTCTGGAGCTGTTCCAGGGCAGGGGATAAAATCAGGCTGATGCTGAGGTGTTGGATTGAGGCCATCTTTGCTCTTAGAGATTGTAGGATACGTAACAGCTTGGGAATACTGGGATCTCCTAAGTTCTACTTTCAATGACAGCAAACCCAACAGAGCCTATGGCTTGGTCAGGATTGTTGTGGCTTAATACTGAGTGGAATCCTGCAGAGGTAACTGAGGCATGTGCCAAATGTATTACCTGGGTTTAAGATGTACCCTTGCTTCCTGGGCTATTAATTTTGTGGTTTCAGAAAACTCGCCAATGTGATCTTCGTGGTCATGAGCAGGAATGATGGCCAGAGTGCCACCAGTAGCTGCTTTAGTGCTAACGTGGTTGGTTTTGATATGAAATGAACTAAACTGTTGTGTTTTTCAGGAGTTGAATGACCTGGCACGTGATCCTCCAGCACAGTGTTCAGCAGGGCCTGTTGGTGATGACAGTAAGTATGTTACTATCAGGAACCTGCTAGCTCTGACTTCTTCCTTCTAAGATGGGATGTCCAGTTCCTGAGCAAGGAGAACCCTACTGTTGCTTCTGGTTAAAGTACTAGATCCCATTCCACATACTAATCTTAACTGTATTGCCTTTCTGTATCTTAACACCTTCCTGTGTATCACTGGAGATCTGTATTACTCCCATATTATTGATTGGGAACTCTGTGCAGTGAGAACATCTTAAATTACACCTTTAGAATTAACTATTCTGGCCCTCACAGGTCATGATGCTGCTGCACTTCAGTAGCTCTGGGGCCCAACCAGCTGCGCACAGCTTCTGAGCTACTTTTGTATCTGAACTGGATGTGGTGTAGTCACATCCTGTAGAAGTAAAACGATCTACTCCTAGCAGTAGATGATACCACAGCAAGGTCAGGGTTAACTGCTTTTTACAAGGAGTTAGTTAACACAGCATTGTAAGAGAGTTACATGTAGACCTGGTTTGTAAGAGATTAAAATGTGAATGCCAGGAAAAAGTAAATTACATCTTGACTCATGAAGACACATTAGATTATTATTAATTTTGAGGCAGGTTTTCACTAAATTTGGATTTCTGTTTGTAGCTTTCTCCATAAGCAAACTCAGGATGTCTACATTGCAGAATCCCAAACGGGTTTGTTTTGGAAGGGACCTTAAAGCTGATCCAGTTCCAACCCCTGCCATGGGCAGGGACACCTTCCACTAGAGCAGCTTGCTCCAAGCCCCATCCAACCTGGCCTTGTGCACTGCCAAATCCTGCTTTGGTTTGAACACAGCTGCTTAGGTATAAGATAAGGAGGCTCCACCTGCACTTCTAAAGCATGCAGGGCTGTTATGTGTGAGAACTGTGCTCTGCTCAGTTGGCCTTGCCAGCTTCCATGTAAGGATAGCCTGGGACCATATCTGGCCGTTCCTATGATCAGCTGCTGTGTGATTTGAAGTTGTTCTGTCCCTTTGAAGCTGAAGAGCTGTTTTAAAGAATCACAGGCTTTTTGGAGGTTTTTTCCTGCTTTAAAGTCCTACGCTGACTTTTTTTAACTCATTGTTTTGTAACATGGAGATCTGTTATCTCAGAATCACAGAGTGGTTGGGGTTGTAAAGGACCTTAGTTCCAATCCCCTGCCGTGGGCAGGGACACCTTCTTGTGCATGTGTTGTTTTTTTTTTTCCCTAGGGATGAAGGCAAGACTTAATGGTATTTATATGGATGCTCCTTAATATTAGTTGTAGATGATGTTCACCACTCTGCTTTGATGAGCTGTGAGTAAAGCAACTTAATTGCTGCCTTGTGCTTTATAATGGTTTTCTGTGAGAGGCCTTTAAAGTGCAGTGGCTTTGCAAGCTCTGTGCTCTCCTCCACGTTAACCAGGATTTTACACTTTCTGGTGGACTCCTTTTTATAGCAGCTTTAAACTCTATGTCGTAGCTTAGGTGAGCAAGATCAGTGGGGTGTTTCCAGTGAGGCAGAACACTTGTAAATTTATCTTGTGCTTTATAACTTGACCATGAGCCCTGGGGTGGATTCAAATACCTGCATTGGTGCTTAATGCATAAAATGCCTGAGATCAGGGAATCCCAGACTGGTTCCAGTTGAAGGGGCCCTAAGGCTCATCCAGTTCCAATCCCCTGTCATGGGCAGGGGCACCTTCCACCAGAGCAGTTGCTCCAAAGCCCCTGTGTCCAACCTGGCCTTGAACGCTGCCAGGGATGGAGCAGCCGCAGCTTCTCTGGGCACCCTGTGCCAGCTCCCCAGCACCCTCACAGGGAAGAGCTTCTGCCTGAGAGCCCATCTCAGTCTCCCCTCTGGCAGGTTAAAGCCATTCCCCTTTGTCCTGTTGCAGAGGGACTCTTCAGGAACTGTAGCAGCATCCTTGTAGGCCCCCTTCAGTTATTGGAACGTGTTTATGCTTTTTCTCATAGCAGCACTGCTATGTAGAAAAGGCTCCTTAAGAACACTTGGAAGCTTTGGCTGGGATGCATAGAACTTGCTGTGTGATGTGGGCTCTCTGACAAGTGTGCTGTTAGTGAAGAATCTGAGCTCCTGAATAGGGGATATTTAAGTAGGAAAACCCTCTAAGCACAAAGAGCTCTAAGCTCTGGTATCTTTTCTAAAAGAAAAAAAATAGGTGCCAAGATCTTTCTGAATCATTTCTGAACTCTTCAGTAGTGCTGAAGTGTTACAGAAATGTGGATGTTTCTATAGATACCTAGGATAGGTTAAAAAAGGCACTTGAAACCTGAGGATGAGAGCACTGAAAGGAGTGCAGACAGGACTGAGAGATGGAAGCTGTGTTTGGCTTTGAGGGCTTTAGCAGTAGTGTCAAACTGCTTCTGGTTGCTGCGTAGCTTCGTTCTTCTTTCCAAATAGTATTTCAAAGAAGCTGATAGATTCATGGAAGAGAAATGACCAAGTTGTAGAGCCAGTGTTGGGCTTTTAGCAAGTGTCCTTTGTGCCATGATAAAACTATTTTGCAGTTTCTAAAAACTTCTCAGAAGTGATGGAGATGGAGCTTGTCTGGTGAAAGAGGTGGTAACATAGGTCGCTTAATGCTTATAATGAAAAGTTACTACAGAATTCAGAAAGCTTTAAAGTAATAATGAGTTCTCTTCCTCATGCCACCTTTCTGAAGGATCTCTAATGAAAGGCTTTGACTGCTGAGAGCAGCACTGGGTGTGTGGCAGTGGATAACAGTGGCAGCAACAGAAAGGTGCCTTTTCAGAGTCCCTGTGCCTCAGCTGCCTGGTCAGGATGCCAGTCCTCAGGGTTCAGGGTGTTCATTGCCCTTGTCCTGGTTTTCTGAGACATCTAAAGCTGAGGTCAGATGGGCACTTGCCTTGTGTCTGGAGTGGAGCTGGGGTGGGGGGATCCAAGCCAACCGCCCATCTGGCTTGTAAAATGCTAAGATTCACTGTGAATGCGTTTTAATTTCTGGCTGCTCCTTGGATTTTAGGCAGTAGTTGGTTATACTGGGTTCTCAGACTGCAGAGCTGTGCAGGTTAGGGTCCTGTGCTTTGTGAATCTTAAAGCATCTGCTCGTGCCTGTGAAATTCCAGTGGTTTTCCTGTGATTAGCCACAACCTTCACTGCTAGGTTTCTGCTGCCCCTGTGTCCTTGTTCTGGGTTTCTCACTGTCCAGCTACAGGTGGTGGGGACTTGCTGTGAAGCTGCCTGAACCCTTTTCAAGTGGGTGAGCATTACATAGGAGTACATGGAACCCCAGAATGGTTTGGGTTGAAGGGACGTTAAAGCTCATCCAGTTCCAGTCGCCTGCCCCAGGCAGCGTCACTTTCCACTCGATCAGGTTGCTCCAAGCCCTGTCCTACCCGGCCTTGAGCACTGTCAGCGATGGGGCAGCCACAGCTTCTCTGGGCACCCTGTGCCAGTGCCTCAGCACCCTCACAGGGAAGAACAGGAAGCCTAAGAGCTCATCTCAGTCTCTCCTCTTGGCAGGTTAAAGCCATTCCCCTTGGCCTCTAAGCCCTTGTCCAAAGCCCCTCTCCGGCTTTCTCATTGACCCCCTTAGGCAGTGGGAGCTGCTCTAAGATCTCCCTAGTGCCTTCTCTTCTCCATGAACCCATGTCTTGATTTCCTAACTGTAGGAGGTAGTTCCTCAGGAGCTACCTGATGTTGCCAGCTGGAATACCCTTGTACCAGACCTCCTGCTCTAACCAAATGCTCTTCTCTCCTTGCCTTAGCAGGGCTGTTCTTGTTCTGCCTTTCCTCCCTTCCTTGTATGAGATCACTCCCATGTATGGGAGAATGTATATTATGCCTGTATCACTTGTAATTACAGCCTGCTCATGCTGGAGTAGAACAAGGAGTGCCACTCTGGGCCAGAGCTACTTTTGGCCCAGGCAGTCCTGGAAGCTGTAGACACCAGTTGCAAGTTAAGTACAGAGCTCCAACTCTGTGGCTTGAAGACTCAACCTTGCAACAACTGGAGTCTGGTGTACAGTTCCGCAAAGGGAAACTTCCCATGGTACTAGTTCACAACTCATCTATTACATTGGTGCTCCTTGCACAGGCTAATGTTAGAGCCTTTGGAGAGCACCAAGAACTTCCTGCTGTGCCTCATACAGATTAACAGCTTTGATTGTTTTCCTTATGTTCTGCAGCATAACGACATTCTCCACGAACCTTCTGTATTACCACATTAAGATGTTCTCTTGGACAGATGCATACGAGTGAGACTTGATTTTTGTCCATTTAACCTGAAGTGTTTAACCCTGGTCCAGAGTGTTGAATGGAGACCATCAGTCCTGAATTCTCTTAAGTCTTGTACTGCTTCCTGCTGCTTTCATGAAATCTTGAGGTCTCTGTGGAGGTTAAACTTCAAGATTCAGTCAGGATACCTCTGGCTTAGGTTATATCTTTACATATGGTACATACAAAGCTTAGGCTTACTCTCCATTTGACTATGCATCTGTGTAGGAGAAATCCTACCTAACAGGTGTGAGGTCATGCTTGCTCTAAGAGGGCAGTTGCTGGAAACATGGCTTTGATTCTGGTGCTTCACTGGAGATGACAACTTTGAACTCACAACTCTGAGGGAGAAAAGCTGACTCTTTGCTGCCTGGATGTGTTTTGTTGGGGGTTGTTTTGCAGGGCACATGTGTGAGGTGCCACAGCAGTCTCAAAAGTGTGTAGCGAGTGGCTGTGGAGTATTGGATACTTCACTCTCTTTAATTCTCTGGCTTGCTTCCTGCAGCCTTTCAGAAGGCTTTGGTTTTAAAATGGGATTTTCTGTGCTGCTTTGTTTGGAAGAAAGTAGTTCATTGCTTAAGCTTCTCCAAACTGAAGTAAATGTTTCTCTTTTTGCAGTGTTCCATTGGCAAGCTACAATAATGGGACCAGTAAGTATGAGAGAATTGATGTTCCTGGCTCTTTCTGATGAGCCTTCTTGTACTAACTCCCCAACCTGCAATGGTTCTTTCTCACTAACAGAATGACAGTCCCTATCAAGGTGGAGTATTCTTCTTGACAATTCACTTCCCAACAGATTATCCCTTCAAACCACCTAAGGTGAGTGCCTTGTGCTGGAAATCTACTTACTGCTGTATGATGTCATATATATTTGAGCCTACACTGAAATTCTCCTTCTTCTGCAGGTTGCATTTACGACAAGAATCTATCATCCAAATATTAACAGTAATGGCAGCATTTGTCTTGATATTCTACGATCACAGTGGTCCCCAGCACTAACTATTTCAAAAGGTACCTCCAATGCTCATTGAATTTTACTCTGCTGAAATGATTTACTCACCTGGATTTAGAATGTAAAACCTGCTTCTGTCTCCTGAGTTCCATAGTCTTGTCACCTCACCTCAGGGTCTGAACGCTCTTAACTTAAAGCCAGAGGTTAAACCTGGCCTGTGTCCATGGAAGATTGCAAACCAAGTGAAGTATGGAGGTGAACAGTCATGGCTCTGAAAAATCACTAAAGCTGCTTGGTTCTTGGCTATCTTAAGGGGAGCATGAGAACTCCGTGTTGGTCACTTTCTAGCAGAGCTTTCAATGGCAGGGACTACCAAAACACACAGTAAAACTTGCTTGCACTGTCTTAATATTCAGCTAAAACCATCTTGGTCCCTGTAATTTCTGTTTCCTTGTGGGGCACTGGA
The DNA here is from genome assembly GCA_024733675.1 of Psilopsiagon aymara. Taxonomy (NCBI): domain Eukaryota; kingdom Metazoa; phylum Chordata; class Aves; order Psittaciformes; family Psittacidae; genus Psilopsiagon; species Psilopsiagon aymara. The sequence continues at coordinate 13,340 of JANRGW010031607.1, read as the reverse complement.
ATCCATCCTTTGCCTGCTAGAGCAGTATTCATGTTTAATGTAAATTGGAGGCTTTAAACACCTTGAAAGAAGGCCTGGGTTTGCATTTTACTGATTTTTGTGGCTGTTGAAAGTGTAGAGCAAGCTGTGGCTATTGAGGACTAGTTTTGGGTGTCTGTGTGTGGACTGTATCTCTAAGCATTCTCTTTCATAGCTTTACAGTGTCTTTGTAATCAAGTACTGCAGTTACCCCATTTAATTACAATATCTTCCTTATAGTGTCCCAGCCCTGTGAGGCTGTCCTGTTGCTGTAATTCCACATGTGATGTTCCTGGAGACTTTTTGGTTCAGACAGATGGCTCCTGATGCCCCTCTCTTGGACATTGTAACTAGCTCTCTTTTACTGAGCTCATGGATGTTCCAACCTTCTCTGTCCAGCTAAAGGATGAAATAGATGGAAAGGCAAAAGGGGATCTTGAGTTGTCTGATGTCAGTGAATCTGCTCGTGCATGAAGCTGAAAGTCTTCATTGTGAGTTGAAAGAGCTGAAGAAATTGTCAGAAAAGGGGGAGTGATTGCCAGGGTGACCCAGCTTTCCTTACAGGTACTTCCTATCAGGTACTGGCTACTATTAGAAGCGTTAAGTTAGTACTAAGTCCTGCCATCTATTGTTTTTTGAGTAAATTGTTATATGACCTGTTAGAGTGTCATAGTTGGAGGTGTTAATGTGTCTTGTTTTAGAGAGGCTGAAATGACTGTATGGGCATGTTTGAAGATACTGCAAGATTGGAATTAGGGGAATTGGAAGATGGGGTAAGAACTTAAGAGGCTAGTTAAGGGTGTCAGTGGACAGCCTATGAATGGCTGTTAGCTTTAATTCTACAATGATTTGGGTTGGAAGGGGCCTTAAATCTCATCCAGTTTCCACCCCCTGCCATGGGCGGAGACACCTTCCATTAGAGCAGGTTGCTCCAAGCCCTGTCCAACCTGGCCTTGAACACTGCCAGGGATGGGGCATCCCTCACAAAATAGATCTAAACTTTAATTCTGCAACCCAAATACAGTTGGGATGTGCTTTTAACGTCTCCTGTTTTCTGCCTTGAAGTCTTTTTTTATCTTCCTCAAACTGTATCCTTGTGGCTTAGTTGGTGTAAGCCATGGGATCAGTGTGGCCTTTCTGTGCTGCTTCCTTTTAAATTACAATGCTGCTTGTCAGTGGAAAGGCTGAGAAGTCACATCAGTGCTGCTTCATCATCCTAGTTAAAAGTGGGGTCTTGGCTGCTTACACTCTGGAGGATAGTGCTCCCAAAGGCACTGGCTTGGGAACCTGCCCTGTATGCTGGAAGAGGTATTGCAGGCTTGAGCTTGAGGGCTATGAGCAGTTCTATTTCAGACCACTAAGTAAAGAAGAAGCTTTGCCTTTGTGAAGTTGCTTTCTGAGGGAGAGCTCTTGGCCAGGGTAGTACAAGTTAACTACATCTCAGGGGCTTGTTCTGTCTCTCAGTGTGTGTCCCTCCTAGGCCTGTTAAAACAGGTTCTGAAGTGTTGGGAGACTCCATAGAATAGCGAACTTCTTTGTATGAATTCTGGAGTAAGTGTTCCTTAAAGAATACTTTGTGGAGAATAAATAATCTCAAAATACAGCCTTAACCACACCTTCATGATTAATTCAAACTCCCAAGCTTATGTGTAGGCTTAAAAATGTTACCTCAAAGTCTGCATAAACAGGAATCCCTTTTGCCTTTAACGAGAGAATAAAGAGGTTTAACATGATTCCAACTGTTCTCGGCCATTTTTGGGGAAATCCAGCTTTCCTTTGCTTTTGGTGGGTGGATGGGCAAGAGTTAACACTGAACTCAAATAGTTCTCCAGTGAAGAGCAGGCTGACCTACTCCGTCCTGCCCCCACTTCTCCCCACTGTGCTTTATAACTCAGGAGTCTGTGGTGTTCACATTATTCAAACTCTTCTGTGCCAGTGCAGTGGTAATTTTCTGTCGTGCTGCTCTTAGAGGTGCTAAAAGTGACTTCGCCAAGACATACTGGGTGGGAATTCCCGAGTACCCAGCAACCTGATGGAGCTTGCTTGGCATGGCTTTGTCACATAGCATGGACCATTCTTTCCACATGTGCTGAGTTAGGGCTCTAAGGGAAACTTGAATTCTTGTAGTCCAAATCCCTTGCAACTTCAGCGTAGCTGCTTGGGTAGCTTCCCAGGGATGTTGCCCTTGCTAGAAAGGAGGCTGCACTAGAGGAGTATCTCTGGCAGATGGATGGAAGTGATCCTTCTTCTCTGCTTGGCACTGGTGAGGCTGTACCTGGAGCATGTGTCCAGTGCTGCGCTCCCCAGAACAAGACATAGTGGGGAGAACCCAGTGAAAAGTCATGAAGATTCTGGAGCATCTCCCATTGTGAGGACAGGCTGAGAGAGCTGGGACTGCTCAGCCTGAAGAGGCTCGCGGGTTTCTGTCAATGTGTATAAATACTTGAAGGTGCGGGGATGGCAAAGCCAGACTCTGCTCAGTGCAGGGAGACAGGGCAAGAGGTAATAGGCACACACAGGAGGGTTCCTCTGAACATCAGGAAACACTGAGCACTGGCACAGGTTGCCTTGGCAGGTTGTGAGGTCTCCCACACTGGAGATACTTAAAAACCATCTGGGCATGGTCATGGGCAACCTCTTTTAGCTGATTGCTCAAGCTGGGGGGTTGGACAGGAAGATCTCCAAAAGACCCTTCTAACCTCAACGAGTCTGTGATGCGCTGGGCCAAACCTTTTCTGTCATCACCAGAAATTCTTGAACTATCTTAGCAGGAATACAGTTTGCTCCGAAGCAAGAACTTTAACCTGCTCAGACTTACAGGTATGCTTCTGTAAGAGTAGACAAAATTGCTAGAAGAGTTTGAAATGGGGCTGTCATTAAGAAATAGGATTTTACCCAAGCAGAGTCTGGAGTTGCTGGAGTTCACTCGGATGCATCTTGCCCATTCATAGTCAGAAGCCAGTCATTTGGCCCTTACCACTTGAACTTGCTGGGCAATGCTGTATTCAGTCCTGATTTAATGGTGCAAGCTTCATGTTTGGTACTTTGACAACTCTGTGCCTCAAAAGCTTCAAAGGTCTGGGGCCTGCAACTCCAAAGCAGTGATTGTAAAGGCAAAGACTCTTTTCAGGAGTCAGGATTCCTGGTTTTGAGGGATAGAGATGTAAGTGGTAGTGGACTGTGATGGGGAAGCTCTTGGCTGTCAGGCTGCTGATGGTTAGCAGAGGAGGAGCCTCAGCTGGGGTGAGAAGTAGGACAGCAGGATAAGGCCGTAGAAACAGAATTAGGAGTTGCTCAGCAGCAGGGATGTGCCCAAAGCTCAGATCTGTGCTAGCAGAGATGTTTCATAATCTCCAGAGTACTGGGCTCCATTAAACCTGAGCTGACAGACCTTGTTACTTTCATATTCAGAAACGTGGCTGGATGAGCTGGATCACAAAGCCCAGCTTTGTCTGTTGGAGCCTGGGGCCTCATCTCCAGGGGGGTGACAAATTGCTTTCCTTAGAAAGAACTTAGTGGCTAATACTTGTCATTCACCTGGGACAGAGCAGGCACAATGGGCTGCCTCAGTACTGAGAACTGCTGATACTGCCATGGTGGTGAGGAACTGATTCTGGCCTGCTCTATGGCAGTGTACGAGATTTTGGTCATATGGTGAGGCACTGGCATAGAGAAGCTGTGGCTGCCTCATCCCTGGCAGTGTTCAACGCCAGGCGGGAGAGTGCTTGGAGCAGCCCACTCTTGCGGAAGATGTCCCTGCCTGTGGCAGGGGGTTGGAACTGGATGAGCTTTAATGTCCCTTCCAACACAAACCAGTCTGGGATTCTGTGATTATTATTTGCCCCCTGATGACAGATACCCAGCCTAACCCAAGCAGTGATCTGCCCCTGCTGGATAAGTTCCCCCCAGTTTCTATATTGCTCATGACGTGCCGTGGTATGGAATATCCCTTTGGCTAGTTTGGGTCACGTGTCCTGCCTCTGCTGCCTGCTGGCTTTTTTTGCCCCTCCTCACTGGCTGAGCATGAGAGGCTGAACAGTCCTTGACCAGGGTAAGCACCAGTGAGTACAACTAAAACATGGGTCTGTTACCAGCATTAGTCTCGGGCTTAAACCCAGAGCACAGCTCTGCACCAGCTACTAGGAAGAAAATGAAGCCTAAACTAGGACAGCATGGTGGGGAAGTAAAGCAAAGCAAAACCAATTTTGGAATGAAAGGGAGCTTTCAACTGGCAATGTTTTAATTGCTTAATATTTTCCAACAGACTGGACTACATTGAGAGTGAAGAGCAGAGAAATAACTCTGTACTTGAACCCATGAGAAGTGAAGCTTATCTATTTTGCTAGTACTGCTGAAAATTCAAACTTAAATCCTGAGCATTGTGCACTTGTGCTGCTGTGCCTCTTCCAGTGGGACTCAAAGGGATGTTGTCAGACTACTGCCACTGGAGCAGCCATTCAGGATGGGCAGGACAAGGTGTAAAACGACGTCACATACTCAAAGGGACTTGTTCAGCCTGATCCTGTGGTTAGAAAATGTAATTTGTGAACTGCTTCTTGTCTTCTAATGGTGGAGTCATTTGACTTGGAAATGCCAAGGTGCTGCAATGGAATTAGTTGCAGCAATACTTGATGCAGAAGGCGGTGGTCTGGTGACTCTATTGCATAGTGTTTAGTCACTGTGATGCATCAAAGAACTCCTTATATGCAGCTGACCTTATTAAGGAATACTTGTCTTTCCTCTTGCACGGGGCTCCTTAAACTCTGTAAGTTACCTTGTTCTAAGGGGGTTTTCATAGTGGTCTGGAGGCTGCCTGTGTTGGTTGGTCTGTAACCCAAGTGCATGTGTAGCACTGGTGGCAATCCTCAAGAGAGAAAGTTCCTGAATATAAGTTGGACAAATAGCTGGGCTCAGCAGGCTCTTACAGTTAAACCAGTTTAGATAACTCAATGTTTTCCATGCTGACGCTATACAGATAAAGAGGAAAAGATGTGAAAGTAAGAGCAAGGGTGATGGGGAGTCAGACTCAAAATGGTTTGAGTTGGGAGGGACCTTAAAGCTCATCCAGTTCCAGCCACCTGCCATGGATACCTTCCACCAGAGCAGCTTGCTCCAAGCCCCATCCAGCCTGGCCTTGAACACTGCCAGGGATGGGGCAGCCACAGCTTCTCTGGGCACCCTGTGCCAGCACCTCAGCACCCTGCACAGAGAAGAAGGCTTTTGATTAATGAAGACTTGAAAGACTTGCTGTGACCATTTTTATTTGATGCTTGGAGTGATACTACTATGAAATCAATGAAGTGCTGAAGAATGAAATCTAGGAATGTTTTGGAAGGATTGACAGAATTCATCAACAGAAGTGTTTAGCTGCTGGTTGATTTCTAATAAACCGCAGCCTGTTTCTTTTAGTAAGAAGTACCAGTGGCATCTTTATTTAATGGCCAGCAGGTAGCAAGGATACACTCATATTGATACCTGCAAACCAAGAACTAAACCTGCAAGACTGGGATGGATTATCTCTCCCTTTCTTCCCCTGTTTGAGGCAGACTTGCATCTTGGACAAAACTGGCTTGTGGGCAGCATCATCTGCTCTGGAGGACACAGAGCAAGGCGCTACTTGTCCTGTTGCCAATGCTGACCAACAGCTGACCACCACCTTGTCTGGTCAGTGCTTTGGGGAGATGCTGGGGCTTTTTGAGGCTGATGGATGCTGCATGAGGAAGGAGCTCCCACCTGGTACCTTGAGTGATGGGGAAAGGGGCAGGATGGTATTTAGGGAGGACAGGGAGAATTGTACAGACTTGCAGCTTGGTGCTGCTAAAGGGTGAGGAGTGTTATGGCAGGAGGTTGGAACTGAATGATCTTAAGGTCCTTTCTGATGCAAATTGTTCTGTGACCTCGTTCAGAAGAGTCCTTGGCTGTTCAAGGACTGTGGTAAGATAAAACTTGAGGGAGAGTTGAAGAGAGCTCTTTGGGTTTCCTGTGGTTTCTGTTGAAGAGGGATTGGATGGTAACTGTTTTACTCAGCAGCTGAAGAAGCTTCAGTGACCAGAGCAGTGCAGTCCAACAAATATAAAGAAATGAGCTGCAGGGGAGTAGCTGAAGAAATGGCAGTTTTGAAGCTGAACTGCGTGGCAGCAGGTGGGTGTAAGATGTGACAGAGATTCCCATTGCTGAACACTAATGTGAGTTTTACTCAGTGTACATGGAGGGAGAACAGTGCTGAAGCATGGTGTACATGCTGCAGCACAAAATGAGTGTCTGCACACTCTGAAGGTGTATTCTGAGAAGTAGCTGAATAGTTGGTCTGAGTGTCAGTGGATGGTAGAGAGTAATGAGGCTCTTAACTCCTAAGTGTACCAGGAGAAAATGAGGAAGTTCTTCATTCCAGAGCAAGAACTGCATTCACTTAAATCAAGAACAACTTACTATTAAACTTATTCTAGAAGCTTTCAACATGAAGTTGATAATTCGTTACTGAAGGGACTACAGAACCCTTCAGGAAAAATACCCTTTGGGAAACTGAACTAACTGGGTGCTTGTTGCTTGCATCACTGCACAGTGGAACTTGCTTTTTGTCCCACTTTAAAAATCATTTCTACTTCCATTGAGTTTCAGACTTCTTTTTCCCCCTTCTCTCTGTCTGTTCTCTGGGTTTTGGCCTGTTGTAACCTACCATAATACCCACAAAAGAGTTCTCGGATGGATGCTGTTCCCTTTCATTGTCAGCTGCTATCTTTCAGCACAGAGCTCTGCCTCCTGCTCTGCAACACAGTAGCAAGCAATGGGAGTTGAGCAGATTTCTGTTAAGCGCCTTCAAACTTTGAACTGCTGTCATCTCCAACTTGCTTGGAGGATGCTCTGTGACAGCTCTGCTCTTCTGCTGGTGGTGGAGGCCCATATGGAGTGGCACTGTTTGCTTTTCTCTCAGCCTGTTTTAATCAATACAATGAATGTTTGTCATTTCTTGGAGGGGGACAAAGATGTCCCTGACGTGCCTTGTGGAGTGTTGTCCCAATATACTTTGCTTATAGCTTCCTGCCTTTACTTTGGTGTGAATATAGGAATGTGCGTGTGCTATTTGTGGCTTTGCAGGCAGCCTCCTGACTCCTTACATGGAGGAAGGTTGACACTGTGCCGAGCGGGATGTGGCTTCTGGGATACAGACAGCACATATTTATAGTGAAACTTGAAAGTTCAGGGCTTGGTGGTTGGCAGGAGTGCAGTAAGTTATGCTTGCTTGATTCATGTGGAATACTATAATACAGTTAATCCATCTCAGCCTTTCTTATGCTCAGAAAATAATTGGATAAAGTCTTTTAATTCTCTGCAAGATGAGTGTTCTTGTAGCTGTGAGGTCATGCCTCCTTCATCTCAGTTGGACCTGGCTGCTGTTTGACTCTTCTGCAGGTCATTGACAGTGAGGTGGTTTAGGGAGAAGTTAAATTTCAGGTGCAAAAGCAAGGATGTTTTCTGGGGAGGCTTTCAGCTTCTGCCTTGTGATTTAAGGCTGTACTCAGCTACACCTGTGCAGGAGGTTACCTGTTGTGATGATAGCTAAAAACTTACAGCCATGCAGAGTTGCACAGTGAAATGGTAAGAATCTTTGTTCAGAATCACTTGACTGTGTATGTGATGTCATTGCTCCTTGGCTATTTGAAATGATGCTCATTGCTAGAGGGAAGGCCAGGACATGGGCTGACTTCTGGAGGTGTCTTCAGTTGCACTAAAGCTCTAATTCAGTTTCTCTCTTTTTCTCCCTAGTACTTTTGTCCATCTGTTCTCTGTTGTGTGATCCCAATCCAGATGATCCTTTAGTGCCTGAGATTGCAAGGATCTACAAAACAGATAGAGAAAAGTGAGTATGGAAGCCAAAAGCGTATAACGTGTGACAGCACAGAACCCACACTTCAGTAGTAAAGGGGAGCTAAAAGGAACTGCTTCTGGGAAAAGAGTGTGAACTTTGGTTTGCCTTTTCCACTCTAACTGTGGTCTCCTTAGAAATGTTTTTCTCCCCCCTGGGCCTTGTAGTACCCGTATCTTAACAGCACTGCATTGTTGTAGGACAAAGGTGCATATGCCAGAAGTGAAGGGTGTAGAGGCCTTGTACTTGTGTGGTTTTATTGCTACATCTTTGTTCCACACAATGGTCTTTCATTAGTGTTGTAGCAGTTAATTACAGGTTTGCCTGATTTAATGAAAATGGGAAGTGAACAATGCAAATCTGGTTGATCTGGAGCTTTGAGGCGAATGTGACCAGCTTTGAGCCTTCCTTGCCTGCTATAACTCTACATAACCAGCAGAGGGAGAGCAAGTTACTCCAGTGGGAGAGTATTTCCGTGGTCGCTATTGGTGATGGAATCCTGCAGGCCAAGGAAGAATAAAAATATCATTTTGTCTTAATTTGACAACACAAGGGAAGAACAAGTGATGTAGAGGTGGGGTAGGAGGGCTCAGAGCTTCTCTGGAGTAAACAAGAGTAGAGAGAACTCTAGTGCTGATGAGCACTTCAAAAGCACCAGCTTCCTGAGCATTGTAAACACATTTCTACCTTGCTGCTCCCTTCCAGTTCTGATCAGTAGAGTTTACTTTCTGAAGCTGCATAATCATCTGGGGAGAGCAAGGTAGGAAGGGAAAATGATCCACAGACTTGCTTACTGCATACTTGAGAAGCAGTGTTAAAGAAGTTCATGCAGCCTGGTTTTAATGAGAGCTGCAAGAGAAGCAGTACATATTGTGAGGCACAGCTGATGAGGACTCGACAGCACTTAAATGTATGTGGGGCTTCCGCCCCCCGGGAAATTTAGTGTTTAAACAGGAGTGGACTTGCTTCTTGAGTCATCTCTGAACAGTGATGTGAAGGCAAGAGCATTTGTTCAGGTATGTCAGGTTCTTTAAGCTAAAAAAATGTGTACAGGCGAAATTGCAGCACATGAGGCAGCTGTGCACATAGCTGGGAGGCTTTTTGCTTAAGTTCTGCTTTTTGTTAGCTTTTTGTACAAATCCTGTGCATAAAAACAGGATAAAAAGGTGTATACGAGTAAGAGCACCTTGCCTTCTGTGGTCAGCAATAAGCTTTTAGCAGTACTGTTACTCACAACCGCTTTGTTTTACATGCGATCCTGAGCTGCTCCTGCTAGTGGCTCTGGCTCTGAAGGGCATTTGGGTGGAAAAGCTACAGGTGGTTTAGGAAATATTGTACCTTCAAAATAAAACCAAATCCTGCTGGACAAATCACTGTATCCTGACAGCTATCAAAATGGCCAAATTCAACATGCAGCAAGAAACAAGGCTGATGCGTTTTGACAGCTGAGTAGGTACCAGGAACTGGGATTTAGTTTCCGAGGGAAGAAGAATGAGGTGGGAGCCATTAATCTCTTCCAGAGTGCCAAGTGCCTGCAGTAATAGCATCCCCAGGGGTGCTGTGTTTGGGGGCTGGGGAAGGAAGGTGCAGGTGAAGACTTTCTGACTCAGCTCTGTTTTTTGGCTGGAATCACAACCATCTCCTATCCCTGTTGTCCATGGGACTGGTTACTTATTTTCCATGAAGTACTGTGGGCTTTCTCCTTTCCCCTGTTTGCCTAATGTTTAGTTTGTTCTTACAAATTTATGCTGGAGAGAACGTAAGCTCCTGGCATGTGCAGATTGCTGAGTTGAAATGGTGCTCAGATGCTATGTTGAGTAACTCCTCTCTTTGTACATGCAGGTACAACAGAATAGCTCGGGAATGGACTCAGAAGTATGCGATGTAATTAAAGAAATTATTGGATAACCTCTACAAATAAAGATAGGGGAACTCTGAAAGAGAAAGTCCTTTTGATTTCCATTTGACTGCTTTCTATGAGCCCACGCCTCATCTTCCCCTGTGCACATGTTTACCTGATACAGCAGTGCTGCGTGTTGTACATACTTGGAACAACAAAATAGAAATACTGTATTTCCCCGTACCAACATTGACTCCTAGCAGAGAAGTGTGTGTGTGAAAAGCTGGTTCTTCAGTCATAACTTTGTGAGCCTAAAAGCATTCCCTCTTGATTTAAATTGGGTAGTAAAATGTGACAGGAGAGTGATGGTGGAGTTCAGATTTCTAGGGACAGTGTTGCTGGTCCATGAAGGATTTTAAGTGGAATCCTTTTAATCTCATAAGTTATGAAAAGCAAGGTGAAGAACTTGAAGCTGTTCCTGTATTCATTTTATTCTGAAGGACCTACACCTTAGGTAAATGTTATGACCAATGAGGGAAACTACCCACATCCTGTGTTCAAGGTCTAAGTTTAACCAGTCACCATTTAAATGGATTGGAGCTATTAGTGCATCAAGTGATGTTGATTTGTTTCAACTCTCTCCCTTCCTTCATACTTCTTTTGGTTTGTATGTGGTTTCTCAGTTAATACCTAGCTAATAGCTCTTATTTTTTTTCTTAAGTTTTTTAACTGCTTAGGTCTTTCTGGATGTAAGGGTAAAAATCCATTTGACAGACAAACTTGTGTGTATTTAAAGACCCAACTGCTCCCCTGGAGCTTGTACGTTCAAGAATGATTAATCTGTGTAATAAACTGATTACTACAGTCATTACATATAACTTTGTGTGAATAGGCTTTTACTTTTAAGAGCAGTTTGTTACAGGCTTAAAGCAAACTGGTGGATTTCTAAACCTCTTGCTTTGACCTATGGTTGAGTTTGAAGGCACGAAGCAGCTTGGCTTGATCCCCACGTGCACCTGGATGAGACAAACGTAAGCTTGAGCACTTCCATGAGATCGGGATGTGCCCTGTGCCAGGAACCTTGACTGTTAAACCAAATCAGCAGTTCCCCTAACTGAGAACGAGTGACATTTTACAAAGCCTAATGGTATTATTCCCACTTGCATGGGACCTAACACAGTGCATATGTACTGTAGGTAAGTGAAACCTTATGTAACTAAAATAATGGATGTAAAAGGGTAAAAAAGAAAAAACCTACCAAACACATCAGCACAAACTTTCATAAAATGTAGCTTTTACAGAATTACTTTGCACTAAACATTTGCAAATGTTCATTCAGTTTGGAACTGTACTTGTATGTGTCTTTTTTTTTCTTTTTTTTTTCTGAACAAAGTCTTCACTTTAGTGGAAAAAAAATGTAGTTTGGAACTTGTTTTCTTTGTATACAAGTGTATTTGGCAGCAACGTTGGTGTGACAGTAGGTGAGTCTGCAAGTTGATCTCCTTCCTCTTATAGTAGAATTGTGAACAAAGCCATCGACTGAAGGAGAGGCTGTAGCCTCCAGCCCTCCAGCCACAAGGGTCTGTCCCACCCATTTCCAAATGCATCTTGACACTCTTGCACAAACAAGGAATAAATGTCCACTGCTTTTGGTCTAACTCTGTTCCGCTTGTCTCATCTCTCAATGGCCTCGTGTGCTCACTGCTGGATGTAGATGTGAGCAGCGTGTAGTGGAGCCCTCTCACAGCGAGCCAGAGCCACCCAGGAGCTGTGTGCTTCAATATGTGGGGATGGAGCAGAGCTTCAAGTGAAGAGAAATGGAGCATGTGGCCATGTTCCCTGGCTGGTTGGCACTGTAGGGGTGACAGCTCCAGAGGAGGGGGAGGAACACTGCATGCAGGAATGTCAGCTTGGGAGCTGGATCAGTGTAAACCCTCCGTGCTCTTGTGCTGTGCCCTGAGGTGCTGGTGGCTTTATTGGTTTAGAAGCAGCTTGTGGCCTGTTGAAGTGTGGCTCTGGATAAAAACCTGTTGACAACAGCTAGCACATGAGCTAGTCTGGTGCATCTGGGGTTTGTGTTAGCCTTTAATCACCCCTGGCCTTGTCTGTCACTAAACTGTGCTAACATGCAGGGTAATGCTGCTGCTAGAGCTTCCCTGACCAAGGAGGAGAATGTGCATCAGCCATGGTGGAATTGTGTTCCAGTGGTTTTGCAGTGGAGTCACTAGGTCCTTGCTTGGAGAAGTACAGAGAGGGTGGGTTGGGGTGATTGCCAGCCCTGCAGCACACTTCTTGGTGATTCCCCTTTTCTGCTTCACAAGTGAGTCACCCAGGAAGGGTTTTTGTGGCAGGTTTGACTGGGTTTTGGTGTTGGCAGTTCCCCTGGAGGAGATCAGAGCATGTACAGGAGGGAAAGAGGAGGGAGCAGTGACAAGTGTGGAAGTTGAGGATGGTGATTTCATAATTAAAGAATCACTGAGTGATCTGAGTTGGAAGGGACCTTCCAGCTTATCCAGTTCCAACCCCCTGCCACAGGCAGGGATGCCTTCCACTAGACCTCGTTGCTTGCGTTCTGGTGGGGCAGAAGTCAAGAGATGCTGGGTGACAGGAAGGTAATACATCCATACATGAAACTGGAGTGCTGGGTGTTACACCTTCAGCTTGGATCATATATGGACACATCTGCCTGTGTTGGGATCACATGTGTTGTCTCACATGTGGAATGAAGTGTTGAAATAGTTCAGGCTCCCTTGCTGATGGCATGACCAAGGTTGTGGAACAGTTGAAGCAAGTCTTGTGGTCTGGTGCTGCTGTCCCTTGTGTGGACTTACCTCTTGAGTTGGACTGTGAAATACATGAAGGAGCCTTTTTCTCCTAGGATCAGACTTAAAACCTTAAGCTTAGCCTTTTCTGGCACTAGAAATGTGCTCTTTTGGAACCATTGTGTATGTTCTAATGTAAACCAGCACAAGAAGCCAAGGGCTGTGGTTGTTCTTGCTGAGACCTCTGAGCTTCTCAGGAACTCTTTTCAGTCTCTGCCCATTTTTGATTTGACTTTAGTATTTTAAGTGAACCGCTTTGCTTTGCACAGTGGTCTGTGTGCTGGGACTTTGCGGGATGTAGATTATACATTCAGTTTTCCCTTGTTTCCTATCATGTGCTAAATGAATGTGTTTTAGTTAAGAAAGGTAACAGTGCTGGGCTGCTCAGAATGTCCCAGCTCTGGTAGTGCTGTCACACTGAAGCCCTGTGTCTGGATGTTCCTTGTGTTCATCAGCTGCAGCAGAAGAAACCAGGGGATAAATAACTCCATGTTGGTGAGCTGTACCGTGTGTAGATGCTCCGTGAGCTCTGCCTCAGTGGAGCCCAGACACCCAGTGCAGTGGGTACTGCCTGTAATTGGAGTCTTCAAGGGGCTGCTGTGTCCTGTGCTTGTGTATGAGAACATTAGAGAATCATAGAATGCTTTAGGTTGGAAAGGGCCTTAAGATGGGCTAGTTAACCCCCCTGCCATGGGCAGGGTCACCTTCCACTAGAGCAGGTTGCTCCGAGCCCCTGTGTCCAACCTGGCCTTGAGCACTGCCAGGGATGGGGCAGCCACAGCTTCTCTGGGCACCC
>JANRGW010031606.1:0-40093 GCA_024733675.1 Psilopsiagon aymara | reverse complement strand
GCCAGTGCCTGAAAGTCTGAGTTTCGTGACCAAGAGGCAATTATGCAGGCAGCGCAGTGCAACCTCTTAAACTGTTCCTTCACACGCAGCTAAGAGTGACAATTGTTACAACTTTCACAAGTTAAGAAGTCACACACAGATGGGCTGATTACAAAGTCCATCAGACTGACACCTGCACTAGTGAGTGAACAGAAAAGTGTACCACGTCTGCAAAAACACACCCATCTTGATGGAGGCAGACTTTTATCACCTATCTAGTTCTTTTCTGTAATACAAGAGGACTTATCTGAAGCCAGGATACTTCTACACACAAACACGTACCCTTCGTAACATTTTTGTTAAATCCTCCAACTCTGAGATCCTGATTAAATTTTTTCAACACAAAGTTCAGGTCAGTTACAGCAGCCTAAACTAACTGTTCATGTCCTGAATTATGTAGGGTAACAGTACTTAACTGCATTTCTCCATACACAACATCATACTTCTCTCCAAGATACTTCCAGTTTCTTAAGAGTCCCAGGCTGTAAACATGAGTTACTGGAACTCAGCAGAGAATGTCTGATAATTATAATAACCTTGAGGGAGAAATACTCTTGAACAGACTGGTTACAGGAAGGCCATAAAACTTGCCTCCCTCTGACTAAGAGAGAGAAAATGGGCAGTTGATGATGATAAATAACAGCTTTTCCATCAGCAAGTGCTCCTTACCTCTGCCCCAGGCAGGTACTGACTCTGCTTTCCCTCCCCTTATGTATGTGCCAACAAAAAGCTCATATTCCTTCATTAAAACATGCCCTGCTACACACACAAGAGTTCTGCAAACCACACAAGCACACGTACAATTGTAAAGGAGCTAATTATTACTTTTGGGGACTAAATTATCTTCAATAAAGTAAAGCTAGTGAGGCAGCCCAAAGCTTTTCTGCTAAGCTGCCTGCCTTCTTTGCTAGTTAGCGCCTGTATTTCCACAGGAGCAGACTTTCCTGCAGTATCAAAAGGAGCATATTTTTGCACACGTAAATTGCTGCACATGTTATAAAAACATTGCAAAATTTTTGAGAGCTGAAAAACTTGGCATGAAATTCTTAGACTTGACAACATGATCCTTCAGGCTGTAGTCCTGAACAGCAAATACAAAAAGGCAGTGATTGCATCTTGCTTGATTTTATGAAACTATTAGTTCATTAGGCATTTTTCTCTTACCTACTTTGCCCTGAGAGACCTGGCCGAGTTACAGTCCTCCCCTCCAGCCCCAGTACTCTGTCCATGCACAGCTGGAGGGGAAGGCAGGTGTTAGAGCTGAAGCAGCTGAAACTGCTCAACAGCTGGAATGAAAAACAGCTCTTCCTGGACATTCCCTGATGCCAAGAGCGTTAAGACCCTTTTGGAATGGTTTCAGTGATAAGAGGTGTAAAGCCATCTCTCCCCCCAGGCAGTAGGTAAATATGTGCAGATACACATTTCCGAGTTCTGCAGCCTTGTCTCCTGTATAGTATTCTATCCCTGCAACAAGGCCTGCCAGGGCAGCTCTACAGAATTAAATCCAAGTCCATACCTTCATTTCCCTCCCATTCTGCATCACAAGGGCATTAAAAAAAAAACACACCAACAATTAAGCCACTAACTACCATCCTCATTCACATTTTCCAACACACCATACTAGCAACTGATGGTGTTCTCAGCAGCTCTTGTACCTGGAATACAGCAACGTGGGTTCTCCCACTCTGTGATGTTAGATGGGAACCAAACTGCTGCATGGTTTGATTCTCCTTCCATCTTCACCTATTAAGCCAGTACAATGCAGAAAAGCTGCAGTCTGACAAACCACAACCATAGGAAATCGTAAAATAAAGCAGGAAGATAGCAAGTGAAATTCCTACTTTAAGCGCTGGAAGAGATCACAGTTCAGATACATTTTTAAGAAAATACTTCAACAACAACAACAAAAATATGCAACAAATGTAGCCTAAAGCTGTGCTATGCAATCTCTGCAAATAGTCATATGTGCTTTTGGTACCATGTTTGGAAGACTAATTGGAAATTGAGTCATATAAACACTAACAGTTTTAATAATTAACACCTTAACACAAACAAAGCTAAGAACCGGACTATTTGTAAGAAATGGGACTACAACCCTTCTTCCGTGCCAGGTATATGTGCTGTGGAGTCCAGGCTAATGATGGTTATTCTGTGTTTTAACATGGTGTGCAATTTTGCATATGGCTGTATATTAAAACATATCTAATTCCTTTAAGCAACAATATTTCATTGTGCATAGTTCCCTGAAAGTCATTCTATAAAGCACTTAACACTCACAAACCCTAATACACTAACTCACATGAATAAATATGACTTCCTTGTTATCAAAACTTTCTACTTCCTGCAGCCTGTCCTGGAAAATGGAAGGAATTTTTCTGAGCACGGATGTGCAGTAGAGCACCATCAGTTGCAGTTGTGCAAATAAGCATCAGAGCGGCCTAAGAACTACACAGTTCATGTGTCTGCTGTATAGGCACCACTTTTTTTGAGTCAGCATGTGGCCTGACGAGCAAAGGACCACCACAAGTACATTGAAAGTCAAAAGTGAGATTTCTAGAAGTTCAACACAAAAAGGCTACTAAAAAAAGTTGTAGCTGAGATGCAATCCCAACACCACCAACCACCAAAACCCCACCAAAATTGAGAAGAGCCAAGATCAGTTTCCTGAAGAATATTTCCATTGGGAAAAGCAGCAAGAAGCCCTCAATTGGTGCCCTCTTGGCACCTGCAGACCAACAGATTTCCTTGTTAAGGCCTGGCCACCCTGGGTCCCAATCCCTCCAAGGCGTTTGCTTTGCTGTTTCTCCAAGGACACTAACTGAGAGCAGATTTTGGTATTACCCGTGCAGTTCTAGTTTCCAGTGGAAAAGCAGAATGTGAAATACTGGAATTCCCTGTTTGATAGAAATCCCATATTTTTGATCCTCTCAGATCAGAGGGAGGAAACTTGTATTCAGAGAGGAGTGAGGAAAGAGAAGAACCACATCTGCTATCTCCCAAACGCAAACTCCGGGTCTGAGAACCTGATACACTTGGTATCCCACACCCATGTTCCAACAGGGGTAATGCTGGCAGACAACTGTCCCCCCTGCAAATGACATTACCTTTTGATACTAGTTTCATACTCAGTCCTCTGTTTGCTCAGCTCTGTCTTTAGCTCCGCCACCAAGCTCTGTAAGGCCCTAGAGCATTGGACAGAGTCTCTGGAAGCTGCAGCTGGGTTGCTCTGTTCACTGCTGCTGCTGCATGCTTGAAACCTGTCAAAGCTGTTCTCCAGATCTGCAGTCTTGACTTCACTTTGAGACAGTGAGTCCTGAGTTACCCACTCAGTTTTGAGAGAGCTTAAAGCAGAAGAGTCACTGGCCCGGCAGGCTGCGCAGCTGCTGACTGAGTCCATCACAGAGATTTCACACGATGATGTAGACCATGTGGTGCTGGCCATACTGTGTGTGCTAAGGGAGAGGCTGGATGAAGGGACATTGTCATAAGTAGAGAGTCTCTGAGAAGAACAAGAGTCTTTAACTCGTTCCCCAGAGGCTGTCCGGCGGTGGCCTCGGAGGGAGTACAGTCCATTCATCAACCAGTTCCCACTGGAGGAGAGGTTGGGGATATCTAAGGATGAGCTGCCCAGCTTTGGACTCACAGACCGTGCTCCCTGCTGGCGGAAGGGGTATTTCCATGGAGGCAGTGTCTGCACTCTTTTGCTGGGGCTCGTGGCAGGCTGAGTCAATTTGCCACTGTGCTCCGAAGGAGTGATTTTCACCACAGGCCCAGGAGTGGTCTCAAGTGCTACAGCATTGCTAGAAGGCAAATCAGCAGGGCTGGGAATGTTGTTCACCGACCTGCTGTCCTCCCCATCCTCCTCAGAGATCCACTCCACAGTACTGCGCTGGCGCACAGGTCTGATTTCCAGCTGGCTCCCTGGCACATCAGCCTGAGGAACAGCAAAGATTCGCCCCTGCTCGCTTATCAGCACGGTCATCAGGTGCTGAACTAGAGAAGTGCCTGTATGGAGAAAACAAAGGCAAGCGTTTGATGAGACATGGAAGACCTCAGACCTCTGTCTGTGAAATGCCCCATGAGGTCCTTGTGAGGCAGACCTGTGGCCACCATGCCCTGCAATGGGTCTGCACAAACATCTGCTCTAGACCTTTCTGTACAGGACTGCAAGAGACAGGAATCGTTCCCTTTGTTGGAAATGGGAATTGTGAAGGATGCAGGTGTCAGCCCAGCTCATGAATGTAGCAGTGTACCAATGCTCACGAGCAATGATTAATAAATTAGCCTACTTAACGACACCTTTGAGGATGACAGATGAGGAGGACACCTGGAAAACAGGGCATGCCTGCAGCACACCAAGGCAGGGGTACAGAGCTAATATCAAAATCAGTGTTCTAATTCATGCAGGACAGCATAACCCTGGGCAGCTATGCATTCCAGGCCTCCACAAACTAATGTATTTGCTGGGATAGAGCACCGCTCTGTCCAGCTTCCAAAATCAGTACGTTTACAGAGCTACCTCTGCATCCAGTTTTGCAGTCTTAACAGGCCCAGGGATAGTGTTTATTGAAGAAACAGAACTTTCAGTTCAGGACTTTTGCTGCACGTAGTGTATAGAGAAACTTACAGAAAGTATGACATCTGTATGATCCGTGCACTTGCAGAAAGGGTACTGCAAGTACAGAAAGTACTCGCAATTATTTATCCACAGAAATGAGTTGTCACTGTTTTCCAGTAGACGAGTAGACCATTACGAACTAACAGAGAACATCACTTCCCGAACCCAATTCAAAGCATTTTCTACAAAACAGGAAAACCTTTAAGGGCAAATACGTAGTTCTGTCTTTAAGTGTAGTCCAAAATAGTAAATAAGACTAACATACTCAGGGGTCTAAGATAAGAGCCTGAATTTAATAATAAGGTTTTGGCCTGATAGCAAGAGGTACTGAGCCCAATTTCTATGTTATGTCTGTGAATGCATGGAAGAAAAGAAACCTCTCTGGAGAGAAAAGATTCCTGACAATTTAGCTGTCACACTTCAGATATTTTTATTTGAAATTCCTGTTTTAACTTTGAAACCAAACACAAATGAAGTGCTTTTTGTTAAGAACTGTCAGCAGTATTTTTTTGTATCACTTGGTTTAACAGATCCATCTTACGTTAAGCTAAAAAAATTTACTGAGAGTCTTTTCACTTCTCTGTTATTTCTGTTTAACCAATCTTCTATTCTTAGCTAACAATAAAAGAAAACATTGCCATCACTGCTGCTTATGAGTATAATGATCAAGACTAAAATGACAGCCACTGGATCCCCATTTTTCTACAGTTCAGGTCTGTCACAATGCAGAATTCCAAGCCAGGTCTCTGCAGTGTTTTTATTTGATGAGTAAGAGAGACCATGAGACTATAGCATCTGTGCATCTGCACACAGCACAGCACCTCTGCCATCAGGTGAACGGCATAATGAAATACCTGAGGTGAATGAACCTGAACTTGTCATCTATAGCAACAGAACATAAAACATTTTGTTGGCCAAGGCTGAAAGTCTTACCAGGGCTGGAGTGCTGGCCAACCGGCCACTAGGGGAAGTCACAGCATCACACAACAGACTGAGATCTCGGCTATCCCCACCTTTGTTAACACGAAAAAACCAAGCACCTGCTCTTGCACCCCTTTTCTCCTCCCCACGTTTGTACCTTCCCTGCTTCGAGTGGAAGGTCTTAAATCTACCCTTGATAATATGGCCCACGTCACCGCAGCAAACTTCGAGTTCCTGAACAACTACAGTGTATCAGCCTGCACTCTGAATTTGGTCTGCGGCCTCATAATGAGCTGCCATCTGGAGGGCGCACATCTGCAGTATCTTTCAGAGGCCATTTGTGCGGAGATAAAGAGACTGCTGCTACTAATACATCTGAAGGGGGGCCAATAAGGATGCTGGGGAGGGACTCGTCCCTGCCCATGGCAGGGGGGTTGGAACTAGATGATCGTAACGTCCTTTCCAACCCTAATTATTCTATGATTCTAGGGACTATAGCGATAGGAAAAGGGGAAACGGGTTCAAACTTAAAAAGGGAAGTTTAGATTGGATATAAGAAAAAAGGTCTTTACTGTTACAGTGGTGAGGCACTGGAATGGGCTGCCCAAGGAAGCTGTGAATGCTCCATCCCTGGCGGTGTTCAAAGCCAGGTTGGACAGAGCCTTGGGTGACATGGTCTAGGGTGAGGTGTCCCCGCCCATGGCAGGGGGGTTGGAACTTGATGATCTTAAGGTCCTTTCCAACCCTAACTGTTCTATGATTCTATAATGTTGGTGTTTCATGAAGGATTTCCATCAAGCAGAGCACTGTATGAGCTGTTCCCTACAGCTAGGGAGCGTTGTCAGGGCTGAGTTCAGACACCCTGGGCACAGCATCTCCATCTGTGCATAATGCAAAAGAACTGATAGATTCATCCAGCAGGCTTGCCAAGATCCCACAAAACTTGATGCAAAGACTGTGCTAAAACTCTCACCAGAGCTGTGCTGCAGTGACACCTGGGAGAGGGGCTGTATCCCAGCTCCAGTGTCAGTCAGCCAGAGATCATGGCCTGGACATTCCCTGAGCCATATGGAGGTAGATCATTTTCAAGCTTCATATTTTTGCATCCAAAATTAACAGTGATTTTTCAACTGATTCCTTGGGTTCTGTGAAGTTCTGACCTATACCCAGTCTGCTTAGAAGACTTCTAAGACACCTAGTTATGCCACTGTAGCATAGCAAAAATTACAGTTCCTCTTTCAGTGTGGGCTGGATATCCTTTACAGGGAGCTAACCACCAAAATGCATCTATACCAAATGACAGCAGTTTGGCAGTTAAGCATGCTCCTTCTGAAGAACATCTGAGCTCTCATTTTGGCAGTGAGCTCAAAAAGAGTTTCTGAATAACTTACAAAAGGGCAGAGGCGTTTTCATGTGGTGGAGAGGAGAGACACTCCCAAGGCAGTGGTGAGTTGAACAACAAAGGTGAACCTGTACGTTCCCTCACAGGCACTGATGAAAGGGATTGCTTCACTTGCTGCTGGCTGTGCAGTGAAGTGATACAGCTACCAATGAATATATGAATTTCAGCATACTCTTACAACTCCAAAACACAGGTGTTCTGTTACTTCATAAGAGTAGTACCTACCTTCCATCATGGTCACTGGATCTTCCATTTTGGGCCGTAATATATTTGGTCCAAATACTGTAGCCAGGTTCTGGACACTCATCTTGTTAATGCTGGAGTGAGCCTGAACTTCATCTAGGAACCTTGAAAAGCCCCCCCAAAAAAATCAAAGGAGGAGAGAAATAATAAGTAAGTCACTTCGCAGACTGTAAACATGTTGGAGGAGGGACGGTTTTGTCCTGTGCTTATGAAAATTTGGTACCTGAAATGCTTCTAGGGACTAATGCAACTCAGAAATAACCTCAGATCCCTCCTAATATATGAACAAGAGAGGAGAAGATGGTTTATGCCAAAAGTACCAGTTTATCAGCCTACTGGGTATGAAATGACAGATTTTCACATTTTTATGGGAAGTCTCCAGTCACACAGATTCACTTCTACCAGTTTTCACTTCCAAATATGACAGAAGTAAAAAGACATTTCAGTCACGTCCTCGTCCCCAAACTACAAGCCTGTGGAATGAGCTTTGTGACTTAAATCTAATAAAATACAGGTAAAGAGGTAGCCCAAATTCTTCATGTGAATGCATCATCTGGGCAAACACACACAAGAAAATATCTATGCAAGCCAAAGACAGCAAATGAAGAAATCCAGAGTGGCTATCCACACGCATAAGCTGGAAATCAACGGGTTTCTAACAGTTAATGTTTTGTAATTTGGAACAGTCTCCCAATAGGAGCTATAGTAAGAGAAAGGCTGTAACAAGCACCTGAATAGCTTGTACATAATTAGCCAAGTTGTAAAAAGGGCTATATGACATGCAAACCTACAATAGCAGGAAATAGGACTCAGTGGTCCCAAAAGTGGATTCTCACTCTGTCTGTAGTCTGTTTCCTAATCTATTGATAATTTTTACATGAATTGGATGGTTTTTGGCAAAGAAAAAGTTTCCTTGTCATTCTGCATTACTTGGCAAATTTCTGAAAGCTTCTACTGGCAGCATGGCTTTTCTTGGCACTCCCATTTATTCTGCAGCTTTGCCCTGTGGTGGATGCTGTGCTGAGACCTAAGAATCCTCCATTTTCTTCACTGAGAAGCAAATTCTACATGCCTTTCCTCAGTTCTTCACTTGGAAACATGTATCACTATATTCCCCTGCTTCAGCTATCAGTGTTCTGAGGTGCTCAGTTATTAAGACAAATGACTTGTATAGTAAAGCAAAAATAATTTTTAAAGCATTCAAAAATACATTTCAGAAATGTATTATCTGTCTCTACACTTGGGAAGGGCTTGACATCTCTTGAATAACTCATGGGCTTCAGGTCAGTGTTTGTGTCTACTGCCTGCTCCAGATGTGCAAATCCTGCTGTTCATAAAAAGACTAACTACCACAGAGACTAAAATATGACAAAGTTCACTACACTGTATCTAGGGTAACAGTCAGTTCCAGCTACCAAAAGACATTCCAGACCACTTTGCAATACTGAGAGAATCAGCTGAGATATGGGAAGAGACAAGGCTGCGGAGTCCCTGGTACTCCAAGAGGAAGCCATTTCCAACCACCTTTCCAAAACAGAGCTGAGGCCAGGCTGGCTATTATAACTACATCTGCTACTCAGCTCATACTCAGCTACACATAAATCTTCTAAGTGTGTGGTACCTGGAAAAAATCCCTTTCTTTACCCGTCTCTAAGTGCTTCTGAAATAAATAATATAACATATTAGTATCTTTGCTGTGGATGACAGCAAATTGCTTGGTTGATGTTCTTGGATAAAACAAGAGCTTCCTTCAGGCAAGCTGCACATTCACCTCCACATGTTTTATAGCAGTAACTTACATGTAAAGTGATGTTTGAATATTCATACTTTTAGAGTAAATTATTTGCATCTAAGACTAAGCCTCAAAAACTTACTTTTCCAAGTGTTAATTAACTTCACTTACTTGCATATGTATTTGAGAAGATTGTAGTTGGCTTGGGGCAAATTCTTCACTTGTTTAACCAGTTCCTGGGTACCCTGAGGGACAGGAAAGCAAGGAGAGCTATTAATATAAAGGATGCAAAGCATATGTGATTTTCCTTCAATACTACAAAGTCCTCTTTCCAGTTTCAAGACCATGAACAACATATAACACAATGAGACTGCTTTAAAAGAGGTGTCATCCAGTGCTTTGTCCAGAACCTGATGTCCAGAACTTGATTTGGTTCTCAAAATCAGTGGTAATTGTCCTGTCAGCTTTAATGGTTAACATGGAAGCATTCAATTAGTGAGACCTGCTACTTTTCACAGACTGCCCACTGGCATTGGTATAAATGTACCAGCAAATGTGCCTTTTCAGCACCCGGCCTATTTGAAGCTTTGAGGCATTGAGTGTAGTACAGATACATTGCAGCAATGCTCAACTAAGCAGAAGAGAGTTTTTTCTGAGAAACCTAAATAACATTCCAATTCAACTACCTCCTTTTTAAGAACTTATTTCCATTTGCAGTCATTCTGAGTTGTGACACATTTCCTCATAAGAATTCTGGTTTTGCATTAAAACGTAAGATGAGACATCTGCTGGAGGAATGACATAAAACCCTGAAGCTACTGAAATAATCTGATGAAAACCTCTGACTCAGAAGGCTATTGTTCTTCCACATCTCAGGCATCATTTGCTTGTTCATGTCAACGCTGCAGTTGCCCTGGAGACTTGCTGGGTTTTGATAACTAAATCTTTTGTGGGAAAACAGGTACCCAAGCCCATTTGGGAAGAGCAAAGCTGCTAACTAAAGATGGAAGATTGCTAACCAACAATCGAGAAATTCCAGAAGCAGCTGGTTCCAATCCAAAGAAGTGCAGTTGGACACTCAAACTTTCCTCAACTTCTAGGAATCGGTAGGGAGCAAAATCTGTTGGCCAGCCTCTTGAAAGATCTTCCCGATTTGTCTGGTCCAGACAAGTCAGAAAGATCCAGACAGCACCACCTCTACCCTCAACATCCTGAATGTAAAGACAGTTTTTTACTCTATATGTCCTAACATACAAAAAAATAAAGTCCTCTAATAAAAAATGAAACCTTAAAAAATTCTTAAAAGGAGTCCTTTTTAATTCCTTAGCTTAAAAATAACACTGGTTTAACTAAGACAACAATGGAAACACCAACAAAAGAACAGCCACCTTGAAAATCTCAATCCTCTCTCTTAAATTTCTGAAAACTTGAATCAAGGACAGCTGCTACTGACGTGAACATTAAGGTCAGTTGTTCAGGTCATCCAGCTTTCAAGTGAGAATTTTGAACTATAAATAGGAGAGCTAACAGACCTAGTTTCCTCTTGAATTTTGCTTTGTAACCCAATGTATTTCAAACATTTGGCAGTGTATCTCAAGTGCCCTAAATTAAAAAAACATTTCTCCATTGGATACAAGAGAGGACTTTGGCACAGGAAATGCAGGCAGTTATGAACAGCTGGGAACATGGCCTAAAGGTACAAGGTGCTACCTAAAAAGAAAAAACGTTCTATAGATTTATCATTCTTGCTTTGTCACAAATGTGCTATTACACAGGGAGTATCTTCATATTTGTCAAGGTACGAATACTTTCCAGGTTAAAAAAAAAGCTGCAGCGTTTATCAGGTCCGCCACAGGCTTGTACCCACCAACAGATGGCATAAGGCTGAGCCTATTAACACTCTAGTGAAAGAGTAAAGGAAAATGCAAGCTAGAATCTGCTGCATTACTAATAAATAGCACCAACAATGCTTATGGCTGCAGCCTAGCAAGCAATAGAGGCACTGCACTGTAATTCAGCATGGTATTTTGCAGTATTAAGTCTTACCCTGCTGAAAATGCTGCATGTGTTATTCACCACATTCGCCAGGGAGTGATCCCAAAACCAAGGGTTTTGTAAAGCGTGTAACAGCTCAGCAGCAACTAGGAGCTTCCAGTTGGGATAGCAACACTTTAGATGCTCATTCAAACTCAGACCCCTCTTTAAAAATTCAAAGCCATGTGCTCAGCTCACTGAACTGCTGTGTGTACTGCCAGAATACAAGCAGCAGTGAAGGCTAAAATTCTATTAAGTCAGCTCAGACTCAAATGAGTTTTTAGAGGCTTGAAGATCTTTCATTCGCTCTTACCCTAAAATCGTTTTTCATTTTCAATCCCTCCTCCAAACCAGCTGGCATGAGAATCAAATCATTTGAAATGAGGCACTCCCGCTCAGATACCTGGAGGCCTCAGCACAGCCAAAGGTCTCTGTTACATTTGCATTCCAACACCAGAGATGAGCTGGGTGCAGAATGAAGATGAGCAGCATTCTGAATGAAAAACTGAAAGCTTACGGCAGTGCTGGAGTACTTTTTGCTGCAGACGGAGGTTAGGCCAAGCTAACATCACAATAATTCCTATCTATGGTCACAATGTAGCAGCATGAGGTGCCAGCAATTTTATCTGAACAGCTATTTTGCCTTCAGTAATTCTGTTTTTATTGAGGGTGGGTGCATAAAACTAAAGAAAATGATATTTTGAGTTCAAAACTCTCACTCAAAAAATCCAAATACTTTTTCAAAAGGAAACATTTTATTTTGAAATCTGCTTATCATTTAATGCTAAAGCATTATGGTTTCAGTGAAACTACATTTTTGAGCAGTGGGATTTTCCATGTTGTAGGCGAGTCAGGCCCTACAGGCTGAGTATACTTTGTGCTACATTTTGCTCCACGTGCTACTGTGCACGTACTGCACCTCCACCCTTGATGTGTGCACTTCACCTTTCTTTCTGAAAAAGTAAACAGCCCTTGTTGAGGTTCCAGATTTTCCTGACAAAATAAATAAATATAAATGCTTATGTTTACAGCAGTGTAGTCAGACAACTTTGTCCTATTAACAGTGCTGTATTTTGTAAGCTTTCATTTTGGCTATCTAGTGTTCCACATTGCCTTTCTAATCCAAAGAGAATATTGCACCAGGAGTCATTTGCATCTGGCCTTGCTCCCGCAGAACCAACAGAGATACTGCTTCCCAAACTGCTGCAGCCTGTGCAGGCAAAATCAGGCAACTACGCAGTTAATAAGCTGAGCAGTGATGTACAATTATGTTTGCCCAACTTGGCAGTCTCTCTACTCTTGTGCAATAGTGGTTAATGGATCCAAAACTTCCCAGTCTGCCCATCTTAAGATCAAAATGCAACCAGCTCCACTGTCTTAGGAATGCTGCTGTTTCTTGTGAAATCAACCATTGTGCTGTCTGTAACACAGCACCCTGCAGAGTTGCCTGAGTATAAAGAAGAAACGGAGCAAATTTGGGAGATAGTAGTCACATACCTGTACCCCTTAAGACAGCACTACTAATACACTGACACATTGGTGTGGCTGTATCCAGAATGCAAATGCATATCCATGTGTGGCAATATGCTGTGTCATACATAAAAATTTGATTTCTCAGAGTTGGCTACAGGATACATCATGTGAGTACAGATTGAAGCAAACCTGCCTTATATCTATAAAAAATTGATATTATCAGATATGCTACATTTGAGGCATGCGAACAAGCATCTTCCTACACGCATCAAGAAGGACTGAATCTCCACAGTCTTCTACCACTTGAACTGAAGGTGAATCTCAGGCTCTCAGTAAATAAGCTTTTACAATCCAAGGATTCGAGCTGGCTTTTGAGGCCACACACAGAAAAGGGACAGAACTGTGAATTGCAGCTTACAACTTACAAGCCCTCAGGCCTTTGCTTCTTTAGCTGACACTAACAACAATCTTTAGAGCTTTAAATTTCTGGCTTAGAAGGTGGCACAGTTCCACCTGCATTAGACCAGATCCAACGTGCCTTTGCAGTCAGCAAAGAGCTCAGACATCACCACAAGAGGAACAGTATGGATGAAACAGATCAATCAATCATATTGTAAATTTTCCTGCTCCTCCCAGGCACTGAATCAAAATTTCCATGATTTCCACAGACTTAGAGGTTTTTGTCAGTCCCCTTCCTTGCCTGGAAACCAGAGAGGAACATCAGAAGAAGGTTCTGGGAAAATATTCAAAGCATATTTCCCCCTACTTTGGAATAATATCATAAACTACCCTTTTTCAGTGCCTTTCCTGTAGAAAAGGCAAAGACCATGGCACTGATCAACGCCTCATCCACCAGAACTTTGGGAAACTGTTCTGATAAATGAAACTGAAAACACAGAAAAAAGGAGTGACTTCATACAGCTTGTTAACGAATCAACAGCAAGGCTTGGAAATGAACCCAGATCTCCCACCATGCATCTCTTGCAAATTATTCTACAGAATTTGTTCAGGAAAACCACCAGGCTACAAGACTGACTTCAAAAAAGCTCCTGCTTCAAGCAGGAGCCTGTGATACTAAGGCCCAATTCATGGCTTCAGGAAAGCTCAGAGGAAGGTTCCCAGGAGCTTCACTGATTCAAATCAGGACTGAAGAATGATGAGAAAAATCTGTACTACATTGAGTCTGGGGAACAACATTTAACATAGAAGGGGCAGATTAGAAGGATCACTGACCTCTCCCTCATCTTTTGAGAGTAGCTGTCCACAAGAAAGAAAGTCTTCATATTTGGAAAAGGGGATGACAGGCTCTGGCAACTCTCGAAGGTAAAGCTTCAGGAGGGACGCCACAGTGTGAACATCAGTGTTGCTGCAATAGAGAAGAGGGAAGGAAATTTAGAAACCCACACCACCCTAAAGGTTGCTGACTTTCTCAGGAGGTGCATGAAGGTCTCTTGCAGCAACAGGGACGAAGTAGGCACATGGAAAGAAGCTGTTCTGCCACATGCCTTTACTAAGCAGGAGGGTGTGTACGTGGGAACAAGGGAAACTTCCCATTTTGTCGACATATAAATGCATCTCAGGCAATACAGGTAGTGGAAGATGAATGTCCATCATACTGCTTAAGGTAGGGTGGTGGTGTGGTTCCTCAGCCAATGTGGATCAAGACTGTGGGCAATACTGACCAGAGAAGTGCACAGTGATCACATAGCACTGACAGTAGAGCTCTGCATCCTCATGCAATCAAACATAATCTCTGGTCCTCTCACTGATCACTCCTGCCTGATACTCTTCCCAGCCAGCACTCGAGCCTGATAGGCCAGGCTCTCAAGTATCCTAGTCAATCATTCAGAAAAAAATGGAGGAAGCTGTATTTCCTCTGGGCTCTCTATTGCCATTTGGCACAGCTGTTAGGCTGGAGTATCTGGCATTTCTTAGTCCATTTGTTATGCTGGGATATCAAGCACTCTCTTTTCTCTTCCATGCCAGGAACTTTTTCCTCTTCTCTCTCCTTTGCTTTAAGTTGGGGTTGAGGTGTCAGATCCTATGATGAAGACCCTTTTCAGTTTCATATCCAGCTTTTGATGTATGACAATACCCCTCTCATTCAAAATCTTATGATGTACAACTTTGTTAATCTTTGCAGATGACCACCTCAAAGGTTTTAACAGTTGGAAAGCTAAAGAGATTCCGTCACCAATTCTCCACTACCCACCTTTGCCCTGAAAGTCTGTAAAGAACTCTGAGAAAAACCTATCGGTTACCATGGAGCAAGAGCTTCAAATCCTCACCTCTGTGTAAAGGCTTAATCTCTTCCGCTTAGTACGTTTTTAAGCATTTTTGGAGCACAGAGCTAAAACAATACAGGAAAAAATTACAATAGCTGCTAGCAGCTACCACTTGCTAATAATTCTGATAATGCTATTCCTGCTAAACAGTTCCATCACATTTGGGAATACTGCAGTTTCACATGGCTGTTTTCTTCAGCTGAATTATAAATGCTGTACAGATGAGGTCATCACCCTGACTGATTTTTAATTTTAGTGTAGAGTTTTAGGCATGGATGGTGGATATGACTGCTACGCAGAAGCAGAGCCCAGACTACAGCTTCAGGTCTGCTGGCTGCAGCTCCTGATTCGTTCTCAAAGCCATGTGAAACCCAACCAAACTTGCAGCAGTGTGGAAGCACAAAAGAGAGACTGCTGTAGGTGCTTTCAAAACAGCAACACCTGTCCTTTCATAAGAATATACATAGGCATTTAAAACCCAAATTGGAAAAGCAAGCCTTTTAAAAAAATAAGTATTTTAATTAGCAGTCATCAAAGAGATCTGATCCACCATGGGGCAGGCAGGCTCTAGTGTTTGGAAGATCACTCTGGATACAAGAGCCATCTACAAGCACTGACTGCAATGAGGAATAAAAAAGAAAAGATATTCCTTTCACTGCACCTGATTCAGAAACAAGCCTGCAGATTTTACACTTGCAGAAAATATTTGCTGCTGCATACTTATCATAAGCCATACATGGATAGTTTTAGTTATACATCAAGAAAATTATGCAGGAAAAGCTTTTCACTTAGCTGAGGTAGAATTGCCTCTCCCCTTATCTGTGATGATCCATATCAAAGACCAGAGACCTGGGCCTACAAGCTGCAGAGCTTATGGTGGAAAGAGCAAAAGGCAGTGATGGGGGAACTCAACTGTCACACCATTTGGGTCCCCTAGGCTTGCCTCTTTTAATTCTGTACTGAACCTTCAGTTATCACATTTCAAATCAACTACCCAGAAGGCAGGCATTCCTTCATGGAGATCTTTACTGCCTCTTTTGAAGGTGAGACTTAGCACTGATCTAGTTAGCTAGTGCAAATACCTATGGAAATAAAGGTGCTTCCTGCTTTAAAAATGCTGGGGGCAGGCTTGGCTTATCTTCATGACAATGAAGTTAGTACGGATTACACTAATTAGACTAAAGATGAAAGTGAAACTGTCATTCCTAATTAATTCCTTCTGTAGATACTCCTGTTTCAAAATACAAGAGTTTTCCAAAATAACTTTTTTCACTTCCACAAGTTAAAACAATTCCAATTGTAAACTAGAACACCCAGGCATTCAGTTAAAAATACAGAGATTTTGTTTAAGAAAAGATGAAGTGAGACAATTTGATGATTTCAAACTTTATTTTTTTCACAAAAATATCTCCGAATATTTGACACTTCTATTTAAAGAGCAAATGCTGACTGTGGTTAAGAATCAAACAAAGGAGGATAGGTGGTCTGGGAAGTTGAGGGGAGGGAAGAATTAGAAGAATGTTTCCAAAAAACTCTAGGGATATTCCTCCCAGGATGAGACCAAACATTGTGTTTCCTATGCAGGAGACCTCTTCTTCTTCCTGCAGCAGTAGGCAGGGATGCTATTGGCAATGTCAAGACTGGCTGTAGGTCCAGGAGAAGTGATCCCCTAGGTTAATGTACTGGCAATACACCAGATGCTGCCTGTATCACCTGAGAAACGGGTGCTAGTGACTTCCAGCAAGAAACAGAGCCAAGTGTCCAAGTCAAGATCCCAAATCTGATTGTACTTACGGACCTCTGATAGAGATTGGGCCAGATATACAAAATGGCCTTGGACCCAAATATCCCCGGAGTTCAAAGTCTCTGTTAGGGTCAAGGCCCATTTCTCACAGCACTCTTCAGGTTAACACAATGCTGACCTTCCCTCTGGGTAGCATGTACATATGAGAGAGTGAAGGAAATGCTACAGTTATGGACAGGATTTGGCTGCAAGGGCCCTAAGAGCATCCATCCCTCCTGATGAACTGACTGCATGGGCTCACAGCCACCACAGATAGCACAGCTGACAGCTGCCCCTCTTCCCTTTCTGGCCTTGGACAGGAGTGCTCTGAGTCAGGGCTGACACTCTTCTCATGAGAGCCAATACTAAACTGAGCCTCTACCGTTCATCCTGTGTCTGAGCTACAACTCCCACTGCTTCACAGCCATGCCTGTGCCTGGCTACAGACCCTGTTGATCTGACTCACAGATGGACTACCTAGCCTGATCTTGGAGCTGCCTCATCACTATGGACTTGCCAGGTGATCACTGGACTGTGTCACTGACTCTGCCAGCCTCATTGCCAAACTCGGCTCCTGGCTCACCTTGCTCGCTAGAGCAGCTGGCCCTGCTGCTCCCTGACATTAGTATGGTCAGCAGGACAAGAAGGCAGCTAGCATGTCTTTGTACCAGGCAAGGAGTGCTATGTCAACATTTCATACTGGGAAGAAAAATGCAAATTTGCTATTTATATTTCAGAAACATTTGACTCAAGTTTTGCTGAAAATCAAAAGATATTTGCTGTTTTGAAATAAATGTTATCATCTCAACTGCTGAAATTGTGGATGAAAAAAATAATTCTTCTGCAGTCAGAAAATGCTTTGTTATGACATGCTCACCAATTCTATACATTGCACACACCACAGCCAGTGAAGATGCGCAAGATGGTGGTGCCTGTTCTGAAACCTGCTGACAAAGGAAGGGAAAGAGTCAAGACATCGCCACAAACACAGTGGATCTGCCAACTATATAGCTTAACGGTCTTAATTTCTCCCTCTGCTCAAGCACTTAGCTGAATGAAGGCCTCTGCACCCAACATCATGAAGGAAAAAGGTCAAGTGGCACTTTAAATGAAGGGAATGATGGCATGGAAAGAACATGCAAACTAGAATAGCCACTGCAAGGCCATTCTTGCCAGATTTTACATGCCATGGATAAACCAGCCTAAATTTGGTGATGTCAACTCACCTGTCAAAAAGGGGCTTCTCTCCACAGTCAAAAGAATCCTGCAGATCTTTGACAAGGTTGGCTTGGCCAGGCATCCGAAAGAGCCCCTCCTCTGTAAGACCTCGCTCCCGAATAAAATCCACACACTGTTCCACCAGCAGTGGGGCCAAGCGCTGGCCATACTTCCTCTCGTACTGTACAGTGTCCTCCAATCGCTGTCCAAAGATCCCTGCCAAAAGAGAGCAAGACAAATCTGTGTGTCAGCTTAAACTCTTCTTGAGCTCTATGGATCAGGGTATACAGTGAGGGAAACTCACATGGAGAGGGTGAACCCATGAGAAGGTCCAGTTTCTAGAAGACTTTAAAACAGTATTTTTAAAACCAGGAATTATATGCTGAGTAGGGCTTTTTCCTGCTTAAGAGTGCTTCAAACTACCCTCTTACCTAAGCCGGTTTATATCACACTATATGCAAGAAAGGTGGGGTTAATGTTATGTTTATGCATAATGTATAAAATATGCAGCAGTGCTTAAATCTGGATTAAGTAGTTATGCTTCCATTGCATCTTCTGTGCCAAGAACGCCAAAACAAAGACCACACTAACATTATGAGACGCAAATCCTTTCTGCAGGCACACATCTCAGCTGTAACACAGTTGCCCTTCAACAGTTTGCAGCTGCCCAGCCCAGCAGGTAGCAATCCCACTAGCAGGGGACTGATAACATGACAGAATACAGTTGACAACATTAAAACTGGCTATAGTGAAAATCCCCCACCATCCTGCAAGATTTGAATTTCTTTCCCTTTAATTAAAATTCCCAAATAAGAATTAAAACAGAGCAAAATGCATGCAAAATTCTTACTAAAACATGGTGCTGTACTTCCTGCACCTTGAAAATAGCAGAAGCATCAGGTACCTTATAAACAGAGGCAATTCTTGTAAGTCAGATCTATTGTAGATGTCTTCCTCTTTGGGGACATTGGAGTTCCTGGTCAATACTAGCTGCTG
Organism: Psilopsiagon aymara; assembly: GCA_024733675.1. Classification (NCBI taxonomy): domain Eukaryota; kingdom Metazoa; phylum Chordata; class Aves; order Psittaciformes; family Psittacidae; genus Psilopsiagon; species Psilopsiagon aymara. Next base: position 21,349 of record JANRGW010031606.1, on the reverse strand, counting down.
AATGCCACTATTGGCACCAGATCTTATCACCAACATAGAAGGGGTTCAGCATGTAAAGACCCAGAGGTTTTAGCTTAATCCCTGACACTAGAAGACTGCTCCATTTAAAGGGACAGCCACTGAGCTGTGTTGTGAAACCCTGATTTTAACACCCTACAACGTATGTCGGAGTCAGGGAGAACAGCATCCAAGTTAATCATATTTTGGTTATAAGAATTCAGTAAATTAGTGAATCACAGAATTTACTGAATTTCAGATGAGACCAGACCATAGCAGATAGGATATTCTATTCAAAGATTTCTCAAAGCAACGTGAGGCTTTCCACCAGTATCAAGGAGGATTACATCACGCATTCAGCACTCAGTCCTGCAGGTCTAAGGGAAAAACAAACTCAAAGCAGCATGCAATATTGGAGTTATACTGTGTTCACAACCAATAGCTAGAAGCAGTGTTTAATGGCTGCATGCATGCGCTTACACCAGGCCAGGGGATTTAGTCCTTTTTTAAGGCTCTACTTACTTTCCCTATAATAACCACATTTTCTATTTTTATTTTAGTGCTACATTCATGGGAGAAAAACTTCTGGCAGGAAGTTTCCTAACCACCATTCATTGTCCTTCATGGGAGATATCATGTCAAACCATACCTGTTTTCTGTATTCAGCCCATTCCTGCTGAGGCCTCAGGGAAACAAACCTTTCACTATCAGTTTCAGCGTCTTGAATGAAACATGCAAGAAAGATCCGAAAGTCCAGTTTCCTTTCCCTGCCAGTTTATTATACATTAGAAGACAGAAACCTTCCTTACACTGGAGGTCCAAGAAGAGTCTTGAAGGAAATTCCCTCCCTTTTTCTGGCAAGAGGGCATGCCCTGGAGCATGGGAGTGACTTATCCTTATCACTGTAAATATTGGTTTTCTTGAAGAGTAAATGTTTTACTAGTTCTCTTTTCTGATCTCTGAATTTCCACTAGGAAGGGTGTCTCTGAAGTCACGTTCTACGACAGGGAATCTCTCCCTGCTTTTGTACAGGTTGCTTTGTAATCTCATCACGTAATCCCTGCTGTCACGATGGGGCACAGCATAAGCGCTTGGTAGGTGGGGCTCAGCATTGCCTAAGAGTTTCCAAGGCACTTACATGGGCTAGACAGCCATGAAAGAACAATCTTTTCAACCCAGCTTCTCAGACAACTTCCAAACCCAGATCATGGCTGAAAAAGTGAAGTCTTCATGGCCTGTTCATCTCTCAGCCTCTCTGCTGAACCTGCTCATGGGGGAGTAACTCTCAACATTGCATATCATAGTAAATATACACAGGAATTATCCAGGAACATGCATCCTCTGTAACCTCCCTCATGCTATTCTGCTAAGTGACCATTTCTCTCTCTTTCTCTGCATGTTTGATCCCAGGCCACAGGTCAATGCAAGCCCAGGTCCTACAGCATTAGTTGTAGCCAGCTTGGGTCAGATGCCAAACTGTGCACCTCAAAGAACTTCCTCCAACCAAACCTACCTATTTCTTTAAAATTATACATGGTATAAAGACATGCAGGTTTAGGGAGGTCAGGCTGTGGCAGATGTCACGGCAATTATAGGATAGCAGCCCTGTTTTCTCAATTCTCTACTTGCTGAATCACAGCCCTGTTTCCTAAAGGACCTGCCTAGAGAAGGCTCTGGGAAAGAGGTAAATGCTCTGCATTCCTCAGATATAGAGCACAGAGATAATGTTTTTACAGAAGCTCATGTTCTGGTGTTCTAGACTGAAGTTAGAGCAAAGACAATGATAGTATCAGATACACACATCGGAAGCACACACAGAACAACTGCATGCATAATGCCCACTTGCATTATGAAGCTTTGTCTATTTTTCCCTAGACTTGGCTGGTCTGTAGTCAGCAATATGCTCTGATGCATTTCAGGGAATATCAGTCCTTGCCTTTCCAGCCAGCTTGAATCACAGCAGCAGTAGCTTTCTGTAGGTACAATCAATCCTTCAGTGACCTCATGGTAACAAGTGGACTGCAGCCAGAGACCACTGACAGAGAGGTTAAGGAATGTGACAGATAACAGAGATAGAAGGGTGACCTGTTTTGAGATTCAGAAGGAGCAGCAGATGGAGCTTTCACAAGAACAGGATTAACACTACTGTGGGGGTCTGCTACAGAGCCAGATGCTGAGAACCCTGTCCTTTCCCCTTCTCAGGTATGCAGGCTGGCAACACCTTTCACTCCTGGATGGAGACAGCAATCTTTGGAAGAAGCAAAGACACCGTAATATTTTTTTTACTGCAATATTACTCGCCTCCCTTCACACTATTTCAAATGGGTAACAAGAAAAACCAGCCATGAAACCAAGACTGACACAACTGCAGATGAAGTTGATCTGCCTATCATACAATGATTGAAAGGAGCTGGCACAATTTTGGGTTTCTTCTTGCATGAGAGTGTGTGCTGAAGTGCTGTGCAGGTGAGATCACACAGCTCCCATTGGTCATTTTTTGCTGAGGGAAAGAAAAAGCCCCATAGCCATGGCCAGGCTGAAAGACTTCTCCCAGCCCAGCTCTCTTGGCTGCCTCGTGCCTTAGTTTGGCAGCCCCACTCTAGCCCAACTCCAATTGCAGATCTATATTTTCTCTTTCCCTCAATCCTTAACCCTAATTTTCCAGAGAAGCACTATAAAATCATTGTACAGACAATGTGCATGCATTAGAGCATGCTGCTGACCATAGATGAGCCAAGGCTGGGGAAAAGTAGACAAAGCTTCACAAGGACAATTTTTCACCCAAGCCAAGTCTGTTGGTAACTGCAACTTTCCCTTTGCAGCCTGAATTACACTGCAGCTCTATGCTTTTCCTTTCTCTCTATCCTAGGCCTCATATTTTTTTTTGCTGAGCCACAGACAAGGGTTCTCTCAGCTGCTGCTACTCAGAAATACTGCTGTCAAGCCAAGTCTTTTGGCAATAAGAGCATTAGGGTTGGTGTTTAGAGGGACAAATCAGAGCTGCAGCTACGGTGGGGCCAGAAAATTTGCTTTGGAGAAATTTTTCATCTGTGCAGTGGCTGCAGAGCTTGTCCACGGCTTAGAAAAGGAAATTAGAGAGGGTTCAGAGAAGGAGCAAGCAAAGAGCCATCTTTGGAGTGGGGCTGGAAAGAGACTGTCAAAGGCAAATTTGAGCTGCTGACAGTTCAGCGCTTGTGGAAATCTTTCATCTGGACATCTGCTGGGGGGCCTTGGTGAAGTCTACCCTCAGGAAAATTACCACCAGGACTTTCACAGCTAAGCTGGCAAGAGACATAGCAGATGCACCTACTTCAGTCTCCCCGGGCTAAACAACGGCAGACTGGGGAGGTAGTGTTCTGCTAGCTCTGCAAAACTCATCTCACTTCAGCTAGGTCTCAGGGGGGTTTGTAGAACAGATTTAGTAAAATATCCCTGAAACCGGCAGCATATGACAGCATCTCTGGGCTCGGACAGGGACTGCCCTGCTTTGCAAGGAAAAGCTAAATCTGGAGCCAGTCACACACAGCCTCATCCCCCAGCTCGTCAAGGCACAGGCATGTTTTTAATCACCAGGGCCTGCAGCTCAGACTGAACTTGGCAGCACTTCACTCCATTCAGTGATCCTGCTGGAAGACATTAAAATCTTTCTCTTCATTCAGAAGAAGGGGAGCCAGTGCCATCCAGTCACACTCTCAGACAGAGCTAGGTTGGAAATAAAGCCAAAAGCTACTAGCAACCCAAGGGTTAAATTTGCTTGTCATATCTTTATCTGCAGCTAGGCCCTTTTGTTTGGTTTCAAAGCAGAAAAAAAAAAGCCATCAAAAAACCCAGCGTGCCTGGGACTACAGCCTTAATCTAAGAAAGATTCAAGAGATACTAAAAGAAGAGGCTAGCAGAGCTACAGAATTTCCCCCCTCTATTCTAACAAGCTGTCTCTGTTCTTTCAAGATTTAGGTGGCTCTATGTGGAAAAAGCGAGCCAGAAATGATGTACTGACTAAGACACAGACAGGCTCTCTGTCCTGGCCTGAATAGCTCACCCACCAGCTCCAGGCATACAAAGCCTATATATTCAGCTATGCTGTCCAGACATGCAGTGGGCAGGAAAATATATGCTCCCCGTTCATTTTTCCACATCAGAGCTCTGATTTCAACCAAAATAAAGACAGAGATAATAAAGTCAGTTTTTGAGTAGATTTTTCTTTATGGGGAGGACTGAGGACTCTGTAAGTGCTTAAAGTGGGAAAAGTCCAGGCACACCTACGTCAGCTGTATGAGCAGCTTAGTACACACGCGTTAAAAGATGGGCTGGAAGATAGTCAGGCACACACTTGGATGCTGCTATACAGCAGTACATACACCCGCACATGCATGTCTGTGAGGCACCACATGCCTCACAGACAGGCAGTTTATGGATATGAAGACTGTGTACGTGCTCACCTGCACAGGTAAGCGTCTACTTTTACCTTCCCACATTCATGCTTATGCTCCCATTTATCTGTCCCTCTCACACATGAAAGCATTGAGAAAAAAAATCATGGGCAGACATTCAGAAATGCGTATGTTTCCACAACACAAAACACACACAAACCTCTAACTCCTGTTTCCCCTCCTCTAGCCCACCCAAGCACACACTATCCCTGTGAATTACTGCATCAGCAATTGAAACAGGAGTTCCATGTTAGGAGCTGTATGTGCCTAAGAAAAGATAGTCCCCAACAACTAAACAATCTAGCCAGACAAGGCATGCAAGAATGGGGGGAAAGAAATGAAATGACAGATAAGTAGGAATCAAGAGAAACTGATGGAGTAACTTTCGCAAAGTCACACAAATGGGTCTGTGGTAGAACTTGGTGTTTTCTGACCCCATTCCCCACAAACAGCAGTCTCCATATATTAGGAGATAATTACTCTCATCCACATACTCCCATTTAAATATTCAATGTAAAAGCAAATAGAACTCACCAAAACTATTTTCAAATGCTAGCTTGGCATCAAGTAGTTTTTTTTGCCATAGACTGAGAGCTTCCCACCCTTTCCCTCTTTGTAAAGCCATCTCCTTTTCAAGATTCTTAGCTTCTGTCTGAGGCTAAACTCAAATATCTGCTTTTCCTCTAGGAAAAGAAAACCATAACAAATCTGAACTCTGGAAAATCATCTCATACCTCTTGTTCTTGTGCAGCACTCAGCTACATGACAGGCGCTGAGCTTCAAGCAGAAACCAGGCAGTGTCAGACAGCAGGAGCGGCAGAGAAAGAAAGTCCTGACTTCAGGCATCAGACACATTCTGAGTCCCAGCACTGGCAGCTTTCCATTCACCCAGCGCTACAGAGCAGAGAGCAGCCGATCTGCCCTGGGAGATAATCTCAGCAGCACATCTGGTCTTAGCTCCACAACTCGGCATTAATTATGACTTGTGCAGAAAGCATTTGAAATATCCAATGAAATGCAGAGCTCCCCAGCTCCCTCCACACAGGGAAGGAGAGAAGAGAAAGACAGGCAGGTAGGGTCTTGCCCACCCTCGTAGCGGCAGCCAATGTAAACAGCAGCTAAGTATGGGTCACAAGTTTTAACAAAGGCATCCCCCATCGGCTCTGTAATATATTCATGCTCTAATTGCTTGTCAGATCTATTCCAGATAGTTGGAAAAGCTGAGCAACAGTTGCTGTCTGCATGCCACACTCTGGATCCCTTCCTGATACAGGCAATGCCAGTTGTGCTGCAGGCAACCTGGTGCCCTGGTCTGGCCTCAGATCTTCTCGCAAAGGACCAGAAGCAGAAATCTCATTTTGGAGAGGAACATCCCACCACCTTAACCTTGGTGTCCTCTGAGAGCATCTACAGAGTTCTGGGACATGTTAGAAAGTTTCATGAAGCTTAGGAGAAGTTACAGTCTTTGACCTGTGCAGCTTTTTGTGCTTACAGCCTCTTCTTTAGCCTTTCACAGAGAAGTTGCCTGATGATGAATAGCTCAGCTGAGTAACTGGTAAGGAAAAGAATTACATGTGAATCAATCCCCAGGACTTAATTGCAGCAAAACACTTACCCCTTTGACTTCTGCTCTCAGGGTAAGAAGCCTACAGCTAGGAAAAACGCTTATCATACAATGGCCTATGCAGTTATATAGAGGTCAGCCCTACCCTATTTACAAAATGCACTCATGTGACTGCAGACCTGCAGCAGTCACCACCCGAAACTTTTTCCCAAAGCTTCTAGGGAATTTTATCATGTCTGGCTAACTTCATCTCCCTCTGCAGGAAAAAAGCAGTGTGTTATCCTTGTGTGCAGCTGCTTGTCTGCTTCTTTTATAAAAAACCACATCTGTGGTCACCACAGATAGCCCACACTCATCTGAACATAGGGGCTCACTGCTTTCTTAGTTATACTGTGGTTCAGTTTGAACACACAGGTCAAAGAAGATATTTTGTGAGCCAGTGTTGTCTCACAGCTTGGGAAACCAGAGGCCAAACTCTGTCTCTACATTCTCTATATTAATCAGAAGCTCCTGAAGCAATTACTGTCTCTTATTACAGGGGAAGGCAGTACCAAGATCAAAAGCTCCAGTTCTTGAAAGCAAGGTATTCCTTAACTATTCACAGTATATGCTGTGTAGCAAGGTATTGCACAACTGGACACCAGAAGCCCGGACAATACACTAGACAGCGTTTAAAGCCCACTAAAGAATACTGGAAAGTGATAGAGATCCTCAAACAAAAGATGTAAATGAGATCCTCAGTATTCTTCACCCTTCTATTTAATCTCTCTTCCTTTATGGCAAACAGAGCAGGATGCAGGTTACGGAGAGATTGCCCATAGTGCTAAGCAGTGAGTGGGACCAATCCTCTTTTGAATGGCTGAGATACCATCAGGATTTTTGGCACTATCTTCTGGAACTATCCCTCAAAATGTGTCACATCTGCTTATAAGATTATGGAGCCTGGGACTCAAAGTTGGGATGGGAGCCCAAGAGATAGCAAATGCAGACTTTTATTCTTCCATTGACTTCTCCATTTCTGTTTTCCAGCTCTCGAAACACAGGAACAAGGAGGTAACCAATAACATAGAAAGTAATGTTGTTTAACATGGATATTTTTATACCCAAAGTATAATTAACCCATGAAATTCACAGCTTCTTTGTGGGCAAGGACACAGCATGACTCAAAGCATGGTTAGACTTCAGCATAGCTTATAATACTGTAAGTTGCATGAGAGATTTTGAAGATAATGTAAACTCTTCTGCAAAGAAAGAAAACAGCTCCCTCGTGAGAATAAGAAGTAGAAGGAGCACATGCTTGCTCACATAAGCATCACAACTAAAGCATAAAATGGCAGCTGCTTCCGTATTGTTTCCTGCACATGGTAACTCTGCAGCTATAGGTGTCCTATGAGAAAAAAGCAACATTGCGCTTCATATCTACACACTCCACAGTTATCACCTTGCAAAGTGCTGCATTAAAAAATTGTGACTTAGACCACAGAATATGATGAGACTGAAATAAAAATCAACACATATATGCATATATATATATATATATTTGACTTCTGTGTTTTGGATTTCCAGGTCACAGCTGGATACCACTTTCTCTGTTAACAACATTTCTCAAAAATGAAGTCCAAGATTCACATATAATCACTGGATTCCAGGGGCTGCAGACTTCAGAAGTATACTTGATACTGCAAGAATACTAATAAAATCCAGAGAGTGGGCCACGCTGCATTTAAACTACCACCAAAATTTTGACCTGGAGAGCTCCCCATATATATGTGCCAAGGAGAGAAGGAGATTGAACTCCCTCTTTCCATATTGGTGTGAATTTATTTAGCTGTAGAGCAGTTTACCACTGGGTGTTTCTTATTTTCTAAAGAATTTAGGATTATAAACAGTTTAGCAAGTAAATATCTCAAGAACTTTCTGCTGGGGAGCTGGAGGCATTTTCTTTCCTGGTGTCTTTGTTGAAGAAAGCTCTCATGAGCTAGTACCACCAGTTACACTGCTGCAGGTACCAGAACGGAGAGAAAGCACCGTACCTGTACATGTCACTACAAGCTTTGAGACTGGCTGGGAAGTTCACTACAGCTCACACCACCTCTGAAGACGTAGGCATGTCTCAGGCTTGGCATCTAACTCAGGTCGAATTCAGTCTTGAATCTGGTTGCAACAGACAAGAATGGTGAACCCACATGAACTCAGAAAATATTCCTCCTCGTCTCTGACAGTGAGCAAACTTGTTGGCTTGCACAGCTCTAGCAAGTGCCCATAGGGTACAGGTATTTTTAGACACTGGCTTACATACAGTATTAGCTAATATTCAGGTATACTCAAGCAGACCTGTCTGAGAGAGCTCAGATCTAGGAAACTGCCTCCTCTATTTGTACAGAAAGAGACCTGTATCCAAGTTCAAATTGGAGAAGAAGTTCCCCTATTATAAAGCAAATTGAGCCTTGTACAGACTCATTTTTTAACCCAGGCAAACATGGGCACACGAACATCCCTTGTATTTATTGAAAGCAGGCAGTAAAGTGGTTACAATTGATAACTCACAAGGGCTGAACCCAGCAGGGAAGACTTCAACAGTATATCCTTTGTACAGAAAATTTCCCTTCCAGACTCCTACCTCTCCAAGCAGTTTGGACAGATATATTTCTCTGAATAAAATGATGCCCCTACACCCCTCCCCTGCTCTGGGCTGGGGTCTCAACCTCTACTGGTAAGATGAAATCTTTTGAGAATAAACAGGCTCCTGCTGATAAAGAAGTTCTAACTGATAAAGAGTTCACACTGGGTTAAAAGGTTAGCAAAGAGCTATGTTCATCCTTCTGTCACAGTATATTCTACCTATGTGAGGTGTCTTCCCACCTCTCTAAAATATGTCAGGAAAGGAACTGACTGAGCAACACTCTAAATTATCCTGCCATGGACTCTGACCAGCTTATGCTTTAAAATGAGATTCTGTTTGTTCACAGAAAAAAGATGACAAACAGACTTAAACATCACTTAACCACAGCATTCTGAATGCAGAGCCAAACGCCTGTGTTTATTGGTCTACTTCTCTCTAAACAAAGGCAGAAAGCATTTAGAGAACAAAACATCAAGAGCAACAAAAAATGGCTCTTAGGAAGCAGTGATCTGGACAAATGTGCCCTGGAAAACTTCTTTCTCCCCACAATATAAAAACATCTTTTACAGAACTTTTTATTTACTCTTGCATATGCCTGTCTTCATTTGATAGATAGCTTCCATAAACTGAACTGAAGCTACATCTGTAGAAAGCATCTGACCAGCAGATCCTCTCTTTCCAGTGTGCTGCATGTTGATGCCCCCACTGCACAGAAAATTTACAGAAAATTCCTTTACAAAAATTCTGGGCATTAATAACTGAAAAAGAGTTATGACATAGTATGAGCGTTGCCACCAGTGACTCATCTCCAGAGAAGGATGGGAATTCCAGCTAGGGGTTCAAATGCAAGGATCATGGAGTCCGAAAACTGTTGCTGATCCTCATCTCAGCTACAGAATGAAACAAGTAACTTCCAGGACCTCTGGCCATCCTGAAACCTGACAGTGTCTGTGATCTTGATTCACAGCCAAAATTTAGAAGACCATCCCTTTTATCCATTCAGAAAACCAAACAAGCTTATGCCCTCAAGTCTTCCCGTATCCCAAGCCCAAGAGGCTGATAACCTCTGCACAATTAGTCGCTGAGAAGCAGATGGGAACAACACAGAATACATGTATGCTTATCTGAATCAAATTTCATCCTAAATACCTCTGTCAGTCTGTAACCTGCAACTGTAAAAGTCACTACCAGGTAAATTGTACATGGTTTCACTTCGTTGCTTCCTCAAACTCATTCATTGATGAAAATCCGTTAACCAATTTACCTTCAGCCTCCACTATACAACTAAAATCCTCAATCTATACGAAACATAACTTATACCTTCACTAGACAAGCATACAGTTGGGGATCTAAGTTCCAGCAAAAACTGAACCTGACTTGTTGCGCTTGGGGAAAAGATGGCATTTAGCTCCAATTTGTAAAAATGGATAAAAACATCTCAGTAAACCAGGTAGCCTTCTAGAAAAGATCAAGCTCTAAATGTTCCTTTCCATGACCTGCAACTCTGAAGGCAGAAAGAGGAAACTGCAAGACTGATTACGTGATGATGGAGCAACTGTGGCAGGTAGAAGGATGACATTCAGAAAGGACCTAAGAAAAGAGAGACAGAGTGAATTTCTTTGTTTTCAGTACCTAAATGGTTAAAACTGCAACTTGCAAGGAGCAGGCTACTAGTCCCCTTCAGTAAGCACATATTCTCACAACATTCATCAAAGGACTAAAACAGAGAACTTAAATACTTGCCTGCAAGCTGAGAAACACCACAGGAACATATTTGTCCCATTAATCACACACTGCCAGGACATGCAGAAAGCACCATCAGTGTTTTAAAGGCTGTCAGCTTTCAAACATCAAGTATGAATCTAATGATTACAAGAATAATCTCACTGAGAAACCACCAGCGCAGGACGTGGTACTGCTCAGACTACGTACTACAGGCAGTAGCCACCGACAATGTAACAAACGCACAGCCACTATTACTTCTCCATAGTACTTTTAGCTGAAGAGAACAGGAAAACAATCCGCTACCAAAGCAAATCCAAGCTCCACCATATTTTATCTAAAGGTAGATTATTCTTAGCAATACAAGCTATATGACACTAATGACTCCATCCAGAACTTTCTCTTTGATATCCCAGATGGCTTTATCTTCCATGAAACCATTTAATTCTATTTTGAATCCATTTACTATTTTTGATTCCAGATCTTGTGTCACTGAGTTTCATAATTTGATTGCACACTGCATTAAACATTTTTTCTATTGGTTCAAACCCCATGTTTGTGCACTGTTCTAATCCTCCACACATTCGTAATTTTATCCATCAGATTTTCCTGAAATCTTCTCTTTTCCGAGACCCTTTTCAAAGTTATTTTCTGAGGAAAGTGGTTTAATTGATTAGATTTTCCATCTCAATTGCTTATACTACCTCTAGAATACAAGACTAATTCAGGACAGGGTTTCTATTAAAAATCCTACTCTGAACTTGAAAAAACATCCCTGGCACAAGTTTCATTCAAATGGAGACATTCCCATGCGACACTTCATTTTATCAAACCAGCATTTTCATCAAGCAAGTCCCATGAGAATCTTTACTCTGCTAACTTGCAAATGTAACAGAATTCCTACTTGTATTTTTTTCTGTATCTGCTGTCTGGTTGAGCAGGGGCACCAAGAAGGATTCTTGCTCAGCTGCCTATCATTCTCCAGCTCTGGATGCTTGCTCTTTGGTGCTCAGGACTGTCCACACTAACAGAGTGATACAAATTCATTCACTTGATGGCAAACTGCATTGTCACTCAGAAGCCACTGGAACTAAGCTGGTTAATGACAACTAGAGATATGGCATTGCAGTGCAGAACTTGTGCTGCTGCCTGGCGTTTTTAAAACCAGCAGCAGGGGTCTTGCCCTTCTGACAATATAATGACATGAAACTCTGAAAATATCCCATTTCTGCTCTGCTATGACCAGGCTACTGCATGGTTTCCACTCAGAGCCCAGAAAAGCTTGGGCAGTGGTACTGGATGTCACTTAAAGCCTTTAGCCAGCAGCTTTAAAGATGAAATACGTGCAAGTGACATGAAGGCTAGGAATTTTATATGGAATTGGAACAGCCATCTGACTTCTAAAGGTAGGATCTTCAAAAGTTAGTAAGGAATACCTGTTGCCCTTGACATGCTTTTGTTTTACACCATTCCATCAGGTATTTATACAACACTGATAAGATCCATTCTGAAACTTCTCCAGGCTAAGCAATCCCAGACTTCTCAGCTTCTCTCGTTATTTCACTTGCCACAATCCTTTAATCATCTTAGTGGACTTTTGCTGGAATCACTTCCAGTAAGGCCACATCCTTCTTGTCCTGAAGAGCCAAGAATTGGGCAAAGTATTCCAGATGTGGTCTCATAAGTGCAGAGGGGAAGGCTTACCTCCCTCAACCTGCTGGCAATGCTGTTCCCAATGCAGCCCAGGAATCTGTTGGCAGCCTTTGCCATGAGGGTGCATTGCTGGCTCACACTCAACTTGCTGTCCAACAGTATTCCAGGTGCTTCTCTGCAAGGCTGCTTTCCAGCTGGTCAGCTCCCAGTATGTACTGGGAGAGAAGAGGGGTTCAGGAGATATCATTTCAAGCAGTGCTTCCTCCAAGCTCAACAACAGTCCTCCCCACCATGTGCAGGAAACCAAGCAAGGTGGCAGAAGGCCTACATGGATGAACAAGGTTGCTTATGTTTATCTATCTGCCAGTGAAGGACTTTGTCTTCCTCCCTGTTGAACTTCATGGGGTTTATGTCCACTCATTTCTCCAGCCATTAAGGCCCTTCTCGATGGCACAACCATCTGATGTACCAGCCATTCCTTCCAATATTGTCTGCAAGCTCGCTGTGGGTGTACTGTGTCCCATTATCCAGGCCATTAATGAAGTTGTTAAACAGTACTCACCACAGTATCAGCCCCTGGGGTGTGCCACTACTGACTGGCCTTCAGATAGACTTTGGGCTGCTGATCATAACTGTTTGAGGGCAGCAGTTTAGCCAGGTTTCAATACATCTTAATGTTTATTTATCTAATCTGTACTTTATGAATTTTTAAATGAGGGTATTACAGGAGACAGTGCTAAAAGCCTTGCTAAAGTCAAGAAAAACAATAATCACTGCTGTTCCCTCATCCACCACTTCACTGTAAAAAGTTATCATGTTGGTCAAACACAACTCCCCCTTCATAAATCCATGCTGACTACTCCCAGTCACCTTTTTGACTTTCATATGTTTGGAAATGATTTCTGGGTTTGTTTACTAAGTCACCTTCCCAGCAACAATGGTGAGGCTGGCCAACATGTATTTCCCTAGGTACTCCTTCCTGCTCTTCAATATAGGAGTCTTCAGGGGCCTCCCCTATCACTACGTCTGTTCAAAAATCATCAGGTCTCCTGCATCTTTCAGTAGTAAGTCCATATTTTCCCTTCTCTTTGAGTTTTTGTTGATATGCCTGAAGAAGCCTTTCTTGTTGCCCTTCACAGCCTCTGCCAGATTCAACTCCAGGGAGGCCTTTAGCTCCCACTTCTTGTATGCTTCCTTTTTTAGGTACAGACTTTGCCAAGAGCTACTTTTCATCCATGCAGGCATTCTGCTACCTTTGCTTGGTTTCCTGAATATGGGGGAGGACTGTTCTTGAGCTTGGAGTAAGAAATCTGTGAAAGAAGATCTTCTGGACCCTTCTCCTCAGGACCATATCCCTAAGGATTCTTTCAAGCATATCCCTAAGAAAGCCAAAGTTTGGTCTCCTGAGGTCCACAGCTGACATCCTTCTATTTGCCTTGTTGAACGATACTTTCAGAATGGTTCTTTAGCAGTCAGCCACTGTGACCTCAGGCAAGATTCTTGATTGCTCAATACCTCAGATTCCTCCTTTACAAAAAAAATGTGGGCAGTAGCCTTTCCCTACCTCAAGGCTGCTTCATGATGGCAATAGATGTTAGTGGTAAAGCAATAATAGAAGCCCCAGATATACCTGACAGAGATAACTTAGAAAAAAAATATTTTGATGAGATCTCAGAAACAGATCTTAAAACTTTCTCTGTTGTAAGCAGTTTTGGCAGCAAGATTCACTCCCAACTTACTTTAACTCTACTTTAGGTCTCAGCTTCTGAGACCCTTTGTGATACCTTTGCTTGAGGTAAAGCTAACCAGCAACTCCTCACAGATGATTCATGTACCTCCTAGTCCTGGACACATATCTAAACTCATAAACCCCATCATCTTTCTCTTCCTTTGGTTGGTCCCATCTCCCAGCATGAGGCAATACTGAAGAGCAAACACTGATAAGCTGCATCAGGCGCCAGCTGTCTCTGTGTAGAAATAATGGCACGTATCAGGCACAACAAACATTCAGCACCACTCCCCACACACCTGTGGGAGCTGGCACAAGGGAAGCTCACCCTGCCATCAAGCAAAGGGGATGCACTTGGCCTGGTCAGGAATCCTACTTGAGTTTTTCAGTCTTGAGGGCCCTCTGGCAATACATGGAGCAGAAACCTCCTCCCTGCCTTCATACTGGGCAGGTAACTGAAGCCATCTCTCTCTTCTTCATTACTGTGGTATCTTAGTGCCTTAAATTTATTGATACGATTCTATGCTCACGATGCTCTTGCTGGAAAATCCCCATCTTACATGTGGAGAAATTAAGCATCAGATTCCCAAGACTTAACATCATATGCCAGCTCCTAAACAGTCTGGCATCCTAGCGGACATGCAACTAATACCAATATCTGACCCTTCTAAACACCCATGTTTTACTCTCACGCGGATGCTACCTGAAAGACATTTACTCATCTAAAACAGTATCCCTGATTAGGCTTATATAGGGCTATTCTTCCAGTACCCATATCACCATTTAGCGAGGTACTAAATTACACCCCAGAGACTTGTCCCCTAGCTTGCAGCTCTCCCCTAATACAAGATATGGTCTGCACAGGGCCCTGGTTGCCAGCAGAAACGTTCTGTGCATTGTGTTGCCGGCAAGAGAAGAAAGAATCCACATATTGTGTTTTATATAAACAAAGAAGAGGACTTGACTTAATACTGTGTAGAGTGGCTTCATCAGTGGACACTTCTTTAGAGCCAGCCAGTTCAACAGTGACTATTCCTCCTGAATGGAGAAACCACTTGTGGAGCTCTTGCAGCACGATTACTTTGTCACAGGGTGAAACTTCCTGTGTTCGCCTAAGGGAAGCACATCCCTTCCAACTTCTTCACCTCCCCTCAATCACAAGGAGCTGATGAAAGCTTGGGATGATGAGGAGGAGAAATTAGGATAAAGTAATGGAGAAAGAAAGCAGCTGTGACATGCATTTCTGGCAAAGGAGCAAGGAACTGCTCATGGCAAGAAAGAATATGTAAAC
Source organism: Psilopsiagon aymara (assembly GCA_024733675.1). NCBI lineage: Eukaryota > Metazoa > Chordata > Aves > Psittaciformes > Psittacidae > Psilopsiagon > Psilopsiagon aymara. The sequence continues at coordinate 6,340 of JANRGW010031606.1, read as the reverse complement.
AGAACAAAACAAACATAACACAAGATTAACTCAGAATGATTCTGTCCCCATGCAGTGCTGGCCATGTGCTGGACTGTTAGAGAGAGTTACACCGCTCAGTTTTCAACTCAGGCACCAAAAGAACTCAGCTTTTTACCTCATGGCCAAAAAAAATCAGTCTTGGACACACTATGGTTTACATCTGATGCAAGTCAAAAATGAGGAAGGCATGCCAACTGAGAGGTGAACAGATGGAAACCAGTTTCCTTAAGGAAAGTAGAAGTACAGCTCCACTGTACATGGAGAGTGAGAAATTACGTCCTCTCCCTCCAGCTACACCAAACATGTCCAGTGCATCCATATTCAGAGGGCACTGGCAGGTTCATTCTCACTCAAGCTTATGGCCACAAACCCTTTGCATTTAGCACCATGGCACTGCTATAAGCACTCCATATTAAAAAGCAGCTACAGAACAGAATGACTGTAGGAACTTTTCAAATGAACATTCACTGGTGAAAACTCAGGGCAAAATTTGTTCATCATAGAGGTGAGAAGGGTCATGGGAAACAGTTTTAATCACCCCCTGTCAGAATGTACAACAAAACTCACTTTTACCAAGCCACTGTGACAAATTCTGCTCTTAAAGGCATAATCAAAACATACAGAGTACTCTTAAATCTCAGTTTACAAAATCTTCTGCTCTGAATGAGATGGACTAGACTCAAGAATTCAGGAGCCTGAAACCCAGGAAAACTTGTTAGAAATGATTTTCCCCATAAACAAGACAGCTGTTCTTCAAAAGACTTAGGAACTCTAGGATTTTATTTTAAGGCCACATTTGAAGTGTATTTCAAAGCACACATTCCACATGGCTTTTAAGCATGAATGTGTCTCCTGTTAATAATTTGGGATCCTCAGCAGCTTTGGTGAGTTTTCTGTTATATTTTGAGAAGCCTTTGCTGTTCACCTTTAAACACAGTTCATGTGCCCACATCAACACGTAAGGAGATACCCTCAGCCTTTTTGATTAATGTTTTTTCAGTACATCAGGAAAGATTAAAGTGTGGCTAAGCCTCCCCTTTTATCTTGGTATAATTCATTTTTACACCGTATCAACCTTCTCCAGGGCTGGATATTTACATATTAATAATGAAGCCTGCTTTTTAATTCCTTCCCTCATCCTTTTAGCTTCATATATTAAAAAGTGTCGACAGATAAGACTTGGCTCTCAAATCAGTGGTGGCAGCACAGCAGAGTTCAAATTATTCAATTAAAACACCGAGACAGCTATGTTTACTGTCCTTCCATGTTTGAGAGAAGCTGGGATTTCACTCAGAGAAACTGTCCTGCTCTGATTCTCACAGAAGAGTAGGTTTGACCATTTCTCCAAACTGGCTAAAACCATTTGGAAAAAATGGTTCAAAATTCTTCACTATTTCCTAGTTATTGACATTCCAATAAATACTTTGTAAAGCGCAAAGAGACTGAGGATGCAGCTCCATGTTTTTATAGAATCACAGAATGGTTTGGGTTGGAAGAGATCTTAAAGCTCATCTAGTTCCAACCCCCCCTTGCCATGGGCAAAGGCACTTTCACTAGACCAGGCTGTCCAAAGTCCTGTCTACCTTGGCTTTGAACACTTCCATAGATGGGGCAGCCATGGCTTCTCTGTGCAACATATGTCATCACCTCACCATCCTCATAGTGAAGAATTTTTTGCTAATGTCTTATCTAAATCTGCCCTTTGTCAGATTAAGTTCATTTTGCCTTGTACTGTTCCTGCTTGTAAACTCTTGTAAAAAGACCCTCTCCAGATTTCTCTAAGGCCCCCTTTAGGTATTGGAAAGCTGCTATAATGTCTCCCTGGAGCCTTCTCTCTCCAGGCTGAAAAAGCCCGGCTCTCTCAGCCTGTCTTCTCTAGAACACTGATCATCTTTATGGCCTCCTCTGGACTTCCTTGAGCAAGTCCATGTCCTTGTGTTTGAGGCCCCAGAGATGAATGCACTACTGAGGGTGTGGTCTCATGAGAGCAGGATAGAGTCAATCAATGTGTGGGTTGCAATCAGAATGAACAAGCATGCTCTCTTCCATGACACATTCTCTCCTGTACCCCATCATCTTCCCCCACTGTCCTCATCGTGTTGGAGCTAGTCCTGCAGTGCATGGTAAGCAGCAGAGCCTGGGAGACAATCTACCTACAAACTAATCTTCTAAAATAACCTTCCCCCCCCCGCGGTCATTTCCTACTGCACAGCTGCATAACCTCTAGAGCAGAACGAAATGTGGGAGCATGTGGTTGAAAGGTGGGAAAGACAAATCCTGACAGCAGTTAGCACTTCAGTCAGCTCACAGAAGCAATGAAACCAGAGAATAAGAATCTGTTCATGCAGCTTGGACTATAAAGCAGATATAGCCAAACTGGCTTTAGAATGATGCATTTGAGCATAAGGGCAGCAAGCACAGGCCAGGCTGACCACCCAGGATGTGCCCGTGTTCTTAGGTAGATATTTTCCCACAGACAGAGGAAAAACATCAATATACAATCACAGTTCTTTCCAGCACTGCAAATGCCATTGCTTCTCTTCTACAGGACTTAAGCCAGCTCTCACCAACAGCCGGAGCAACCGTTACGCTGACATTGATGTAATCAGATCAAAACTGCAGTATGTGAAAACAGGAACAAACAGCAGCTGCTGTATTCCCCCTCTGTGCTGCTGTATTCCCCCCTGCATTGTCCAGCTCCCTCATTCTCACGATTTCATTCAATTTTTTTTGGTATCCTGCAAAACCCCAGTTCCTGGAATCAAATGTAGGAGTAAGTTTCTGTTTAAAGGCAAACCAAATTATTACCTGGCAGCCGCAGGGAAGTTTAGAGCTATAGAAAAAGAACAGATTAATTAGGACAATACTGTCCCCATAAAGAAACAAACATAAAAAAAGAAATCCATCCCTGCCTTCATGCTGTCTTCATGGTTTTGTTTTTAAAACCTTAGGATTTTTAATTATTTAGTATTTTAATACTTTAGAAAAGATGCTTGCTCTGGAACTATTCCAAGAGACTGACAAAACATGAACACTAATAAAATAGAAGCCGAATTTGCACTGATACTAGCAGTGCTGACAAAACCATGCCCTAGAGAATGATGCTGTTGTGGGAACGTAAGCTATTTGTCATGACTGAATGTCTTCTACTTCCTCACAGTATTTATTTGAAGCACACATCAAAGCTGTAAAATACTGTAATGTCCACTACACATGGCCACAGAAATACTGTCTCTGAGATTCTAAGACTTCTGATGGAGTGCAAGAAGGCCCTGCACTGAGCTCAGAGTCTAAAAGACCTTTCATGGTGGACTCAAATTCAGAAAGAAAGCAAAACAAGCACATGCTAATTTTTAAGGAGAAATCATGGTAGATCAGTTTCTACTGGTGAAAAGAGCTTGTTCTGCCCACAATACAAAAGCATCATACACAACCTCTCAGAATCAGGTACGTGCTGCCTTTTGTACATGCACTTTTTCTGCTAAATGAAAGAAGGACCTAGGAAAAAATTACATCATCAATAGATGATCCACAATCAACCTCCTCCACAGACAAACCAAATCAGAGACTCAAAATCATAAGAGTCACTTATTAAAAAAAAAAAAAAAAAAAAAACCAAAAAAACCCAAAGCAAGCCTAAACCAAAAAAACATCAAAAAAACCCAACCAACATAAAAGTTACTAACAAACACTAGGTCTTCTTGGTGATCATGTGGTATTTCAGCCTCCCTCAATTGCATCAAGGTCACTTTTTCCCCTCCCTAGATCCAGGAAAACAAGTAACTTCATTTCAACAGAAGCAATCGTGTTATCTAACCTTTATCTGTCACTTTTTTATCTGTACCTCTCAAAAGAGGTCAATGCCACTATCTGCAGATGATAGCACTATTTGAATGAACTCCATGAGCAGCACACAAGTCACTTCAAAGCATCGAGTGTCCAGTACCAAGACAGTAGCTGCTGTCACCAGCAGCATGCCCAGAAGAAAATGTCCATGAAGGGTTCTATGGGATTCTTCTATGCTAAACCACAAAAACACCTCCAATCTAGCCTACTGACTTAACAACTTGAAGATTGTGGTACAGTATGAACACTGAGAGCCTGGATTTTTTTTGTACATTTTAACTATAGGAATTGCCAACAGCTGTATGATCCTACTGTTCTTCCTCAGGCTACACCCCACTGAAGCCAGTGGAAGCTTTGTCTTCCCAACAGAGCCCTACATTAGCTAGATGAAAAGTTTGCTGCCTCTGGCTCTACAGAGGATATGATGGTCATCTGCCCTTGTGGTAGAAGGTTGAGATAACTAGGCACACTCCTTTATGTCCATAAGGATAAGAAAGGTCCACAGAATAGTTCATAATGAGCTGTAAAAAACAGAGTACTAACAATAGTGATATGCTTATTATCACCACCCATTTCTGAGCCAGTTACATAGTCTGGATGTGCCCTCCCTTCCCATTTCCTTCCATCCCCTGGCAAAAAACCTCAATACAATCCCCTTGATGCAAAACACTTCAGACAATCAAGAGCTTATCTAGGCATCTCAGAGATTTTAAAGTGTTACACATATCCTAGTATCACAAGAATATGTTTTACCTTGAGGCAAATGTTTTAATTTATGTGCATGTGAGCTATTTGCAATACCTCCACCAAATGGAGCCCATATAACCCGTCGGATGGCTTTCACCCAATCTTCCATTTCATTCTGGGAATTAGCCATGAGCAGGAAAGCCTCATGATTGACAGGCATCTTTTCCCGGTCCCCTGCACCACCTGAAAGATAGAATACAAAACTCTTTTAACATCTAGTCCAGAAGAGAGCAACAAGCATTTTAAACCACCAAAAGTCTGGGTCAAAATGATCAAATTGTTGTTCTAAATGAGCAGTTTTGCACACAATTCCTACTCGTGCTGCAGCACCCACAAAGCACAGGTTCATAGAAGATTAAAGCAGAAGTGCAAAATGTGCATTTTCCAGTGTGGGAACCTGGAGATGTTGTACCTGCTTGACCCAGCAATAAGCAAAGTGAAAGCACAGACTATAAGACTCTACAGGAAGAGTTATAAATGAATTCCACACACCTACTCTAAGGTACTGAGAAATTATTAGCCAAAAAGAGGAATAAATGAATTGCAAGTCAATCTACTGCTTGGGATGCAGAAGTCACAAGATCATCTACTTCCCCCAAGCCCCTGGGATTTCTAGTCTCAATATTAAAAAAAACCCAAACCACACACATACACAAAACCCCACAGAACAAATAAGTAAACAAAAAAACCACAACCCCCATACCCCCCCCCCCAAAAAAAAAAAAACAAAAACAAAACAAAACACCAGCAAACCCCTCATTCCGATTTTGAATCCCATCCAAAATCCCAGTTCAGAAGGAGCATTTTTAACAGGAGTTAAGACAAGCATATGAATCTGACTCTCCTAAATGAAATAACTTTAGGAGCTATTACCATTCTCATGCAATATCTCAGGGAAGTACTGACCAGAATATCAAACACACAGAATATCAAATGCATTCAAACTCTCATATGTATCTGTCACTTGTGGATACTCCAAGACACGAAACATTTTCACCCTTCTCCCATTTTCATTTTAGGTCAGCACCCAACTTCAGTGAGTTTAAATCTTCCTCTTGCCCCTTGTTTTATGTTCCAGAACTGGATGCAATCTAAGAAGGACCACATAAACAAATAAAAGCTTTATTAAAGCAGCCTCTGTGTAAAAAGGCTACTGATCTTGTCCAACACAGCAGCTGCATCACTAGCAGCCTGGAGCTTCCCCATCGCTATGGAAACTGCCTTTGGCTTTGCTAAGGACACAGTCTTAGCAACTGTGTCACTGTCATTTCCACACTTACATGGCTTTCAGTACCTACTGGCAAGCTAAAGCTGTTCTGAGCAGCTGAGATTGCCTGTCCATGAAATTCAGAGATAAGAGCAGGATGATGGTATATAGTGTGTTCTGCCGAACTGATTTAGCATATACATAACCTATTCCTCATAAATCCTTGGTTATCTAGCAAAAGGAGCAAGCTGGGAGCAGCCTGCAAGCCAAAGAAGTACTTTTTCTTGCTATTGTTTCCTGGGCTAGCCACACTTAAGATACACTGATATGAAAAGCAAAAGTTGTAAACTGAGATGTGTTGGGAAAGTCTGGTGTACTCAACTAAAAAGGACATGCAACTGTTGGAACAAGTCCAAAGGAGGGCCACGAGGATGATCAAGGGACTGGAGCACCTCCCGTATGAAGATAGGCTGAGAAAGTTGGGGCTGTTCAGCCTGAAGAAGAGAAGGCTGCGTGGAG
>JANRGW010031604.1:18318-36642 GCA_024733675.1 Psilopsiagon aymara | reverse complement strand
GGCCTTCTATGATGGGGCTACGGAACTGATGGACAGGGGTAGAGCAGTTGATGTCATCTACCTGGATTTGTGCAAAGTGTTTGACACTGTCCCACATGACATCCTTGTCTCTAAGTTGGAGAGACATCAATTTGATGGGTGGACCACTCAGTGGATAAAGAACTGGCTGCATGGCTGCACGCAAAGAGTTGTGCTCAATGGCTCAATGTCCATCTGGAGACCAGTAACGAGTGGTGACCCTCAGGGATCAGTGTTGGGATCAGTCTTGTTCAAGGTCTTTGTTGGTGACATGGACAGTGGGATTGAGTGCGCCTTCAGCAAGTTTGCCGATGACACCAAGCTGGGTGGTTCGGCTGATATGCTGCTGGGAAGGGATGCCATCTGGAGGGACCTTGACACGCTTGTGAGGTGGGCTGATGTGAGCCTGATGAAGTTTAACCATGACAAGTGCAAGGTCCTGCACCTGGGTCGGGGCAATTCCAGGCACAGCTACAGGTTGGGCAGAGAAGAGATTCAGAGCAGCCCTGCGGAGAAGGACTTGGGAGTGTTGGCTGATGAGAAAATGAACATGATTGGATAAGAGGAAGAAATTCTTTACTGTAAGGGTGGTGAGGCACTGGAATGTGTTGCCCAGGGAAGTTGTGAATGCTCCATCCCTGGCAGTGTTCAAGGCCAGGTTGGACAGAGCCTTGGGTGCCACGGTTTAGTGGGAGGTGTCGCTGCCCATGGCAGGGGGTCAGAACTAGATGATCTTAAGGTCCTTTCTAACCCTAACTACTCTACGATTCTAAGATTCTATGATCCGGCAGTGTGTGCTTGCAGCCCAGAAAGCCAACCGTATCCTGGGCTGCATCAAAAGGAGCATGACCAGTAGGTTGAAGGAGGTGATCCTGCCCCTCTACTCTGCTCTTCTCTCATGAGACCTCACTTGGAGTGTTGTGTGCAGTTCTGATGTCGTCAACATCAAAAGGACATGGAACTGTTGGAACAAGTCCAGAGGAGGGCCACAAGGAAGATCAGGGGACTGGAGCTCCTCCTGTATGAAGACAGGATGAGAAAGTTGGTGCTGTTCAGCCTGGAGAAGAGAATGCTGCATGGAAAACTCATAACAGCCTTCCAGTATCTGAAGGGAGGCTATAAGGATGCTGGGGAGGGACTCTTCATTAGGGACTGTAGTGAGAGGACAAGGAGTAACGGGTTCAAACTTAAACGGGGGAAGTTTAGATTGGATATAAAGAGGAAGTTCTTTACTGTAAGGGTGCTGAGGCAGTGGAATGAGTTGCTCAGGGAAGTTGTGAATGCTCCATTGCTGGCGGTGTTCAAGGCCAGGCTGGACACAGACTTGGGTGGCATGGTTTAGTGGGAGGTGTCCCTGCCTATGGCAGGGGGGTTGGAACTAGATGATCTTGAGGCCCTTTCCAACCCTAACTATTCTATGATACTTTGATCCTATGACAAGTCAAAGGCTTTTGATAAGCTCTAATATCAGAGCAATACATCAGGATTGCATTCTCTTTGAAAAGAGGTATTTTTGTATAAATTCAAATTATGTAGTTGGAATAAAAGATAAAATTCAGCTCTGTGCAATGCAGTTTCAGCTGCATTATGTAATTCCCTAAGTGAGATCAAAATTATGGAAGTATCTGGTGCTTAGAAACTTCTATATCACAAATATATGTGCCATAAATTATGGTGAATATAGACTAAACACCCCTCCACCCCCTTCCACCCTGTCTTTCATTAAGTTTCTACATTCATGGCTTAAAGTGACTATCAAACAGTCAACTATCTGGTAGATTATCCTGGAAGTTATGTTGAAATATGTAGAAGAAAGGGACGTGATTATAGACAGCCAACATGTCTTCACTAAGGGTAAATCATGTCTGACTAATCTAGTGGCCTTCTACAATAGAGTGGACAATGGAAGAGCTACTGATATCATGTACCTGACTTCTGTAAGCCCTTTGACACAGTCTCCCACAACATTCTTGCTGCTAAATTGAAGAAATATGCATTTCATGAATGGCCTATTCAATGGATAAGGAATTGGCTGGATGGCCATGTTCAAAGAAATAGTTGACTGCTCTGTGCTCAAGTGGAAACAAGTAGTGAGTGATATACTGGGACTGATGCCATTAAATATCTTCATCAAACATAGTGTAGTGACAGAACAAGTGTCAACAGTGTTGAACTGAAAGAGGGTAGATTAAGATTGGAAATACGGAAGAAATCTTTTATGATGAGGGTGGTCAAGACACTGTGACAGGTTGCCCAGAGAAGTTATGGAAGTGTTCAAGGCCAGGTTGGACAGGGCTTTGAACAACCTGGTCTAGCGATAGGTGTCCCTGCCAATGGCAAGGGGATTGTACTAGATGATTTTTAGAAGTCCCTTTCAACCGAAACCATTCTGTAATTCTGTTTTTCTAATTATAGGCACCAAAAAGGTACCCAAGCACTGAGAGTGTGGATGCAGTATCCATCCATACATGGATATTCTGTGCCATCATGGCTACAAGTTTAGCTTTTGGGCACAGACTTGCTTTAAACCATCAGTTACCATCCAATTATAGCTTTTCTTGTGTATTTGATGTCAGCCAAAGAGAATCTTTGATTTTCTCAGTTTTACAGCAAGCCACAGGGCTGATTTAATCAGGTTTTGGAAAATCAAACTCAGAGCATGTAATGAATGTGTACACAAAGATGAGGGTTACTGCACAGATGACAGGAATAATGTGCATCAACATCTGGGTGAAGGAGGTGGTGCGTAAGAAGGAAGAACATGTCAGTTTATTATTTAAACATGAAAACTGCATTTTGAGGAAGTATTTTCAAAGTATTATGAAGACCTTTGATTCTATTTGCTTTCCCTAGGATATGATAAACACACATTTATTTTGTTTACAGATATATAGAGTACATAGACCCTCCAAAACAGTACGTGAGTTGGTCTGATGGGTATCTGATGAAGACTATAAGTCTATAAGCCTTTATTTCTGAAGCCCTGAGGGCAAGAAACTGAAAAAATGCCAATATGCTAGGAGAAACTGTGGTAATCTAGAAGATTTTACCAGCAGCTGCCTCCTTCTTGTACCTGAAAAGCTTATGCATTTACTAGTATAATTTTCCCAACAATTTTCCCTCTTGTTACGGCACTGTACCATAGTTCATCACTGACCCCAAAATATGCTTGAATGGCTTGATTGTAAAAATATTTGGTGTTTAGGGGAGAACTTGGTAGAGGATTCACCATCTTAGTTGTGTTTTATAAACAGAGGTTACTGAGAACTCCAATTTGTAGGCAGGCATGAATATGAAGATCGTCCCACAGGTATGGTGTGGCAAGGGCATCCTCACACCAGTGGGAGTGTGGAGCTCTCTGCTGTCTAGGCAGTAGGATGACCAGTTGGCATGGATCCTTTTCCCCTCTCGCCAACCATTTTCAATTCTTGCTCTAAGATCCTGAATTTACGCCAAAAAAAATGGGGAGAAAAAAACTATCCATGTTTTGGGACAGTGGGATAAGAGAGAAAAAACTCTCTTTTCATTGGCAGCCACAAGACACTGCTCACAGGTTTGGTATGTCAGATGTGGTCCCAGTGGAGACCATCCTGCACACAGGCTGCAGGTGAGGCAGCTGCTCAGCCAAGGCTGTCACCACCACAAACATGTTTCACCTTTGCAATCTATTTAGTACTTATTTGTCCTCATCACACTAAACACAGACAATATTATTAAACAAACAAAATCATATTATTAAGTTGTTTTCCAAAGCCTGCAATTTACTGTGGCCAGAAGTCTGTGAAAAGGATCCTGTTTGGCCAGTCCTGCCTTTGCAGTTCCTTTAACTGCATTATCAGAAGAGGAAAGTAGCAAAGTACATCACACTTCCTATTATCTTGACTTCTTACATAATAGAGGAAAACAAGCTCAGGCTCAAAATAACCCGAGAACACCATACCAAGACAAAAAAAAAAAAAAAAACAAACAACAACCCAAACAAAACCCAAACTGAAATATTAACATTCCACATGTTTAAAGAATGTAAACAAAAATGTCATCACACAGACATGCAGAAAACTGGGGTTACTCAAACTAAATGCTGCCAATTCTCCACCTAATGAGTTGCTGAATCCCAAGACAATCAGAAACGGCTCGTGAGAGCTTAGTGAAGAATAGCATTTGTTTTTCCTTCTGATTTCTCCTTATTAAAAGCTTCAGGGAAATCACTGAGATAGAAAGACTACCTCAATTACTCTTAATTGCTGCCAGTTCTGATTACCCCTGACCACAGTGATCCAGCAACACGCAGCACTGGGGATAAAGCATGCGCTCTGTCTCCTCACGGTGCACTCCACTGAAAAGGCCATCGAGGGAATGGGTATGAGCTCACGATTCACAGAGTCTGGTGATACTCATGACCGCATTTCATGTTAAAAGCAAGGCTTGGACTTCCTGTTTTTCTCTGCTTTCCATTTTTTTGAGTATGCATTTTGGGCAGCACTCCAAGTAATATCACAAGTGAAACCCCATCTCCAGCATGCAGTGCTTGCAGCCCACCCTTGCAGAGCAAGAGGGGGGTTACTGCTTGGATGGGAGCATGAATGTGGCGGCAGCAGCTTGTCTGCTGAGCAGGGATGTGTGCATGGTCTGGGGGGATGGTTACCTAAACGCAGCAACAATCATTTCTCTAAAATCAAGATGAAGATGGAGGACTGCCTCAAGTTAGCTGAGTGAATATTGATGCTTTTTTTGAGCAAAATAGAGGAAGTAAGAGAAGCTTGATTCTTGCTATTTCTCCTCTGGTACAGATCTGCAAGTCAGTCAGAGCATAACAAGAAGTAAACAACATGGTTTCTTGACACACAGCATAAAATAAAGATAGCTAGAGAACAGAGCTGCTGGGTGGCAAACTGAGCTATCCAGCTTGTTTCTTATAACCTTTTCCCCAGTAAAACCTAAAAAAATGTCAGAAACATAGAGTTGGATAACATGTATTATCAAATATAGATATGGATATTGTTTTGAAACAGAAAATACAATACATCTGAGTTTAACCATTAGCCCTTTTACTACCCAGTCATCTAAGACCGTATTCAACATCTCTTTTATTCACTAAAAAATAGTACTATACTGAGAATGTAGGAATGCCCATCTCAAATCAGCTTGCAGTAAATACCAACTGATTAGGTAAGCAAAGGGAAAGAGACTGTCTTAATACTTTTGATGCCTTAGTTTCTGCAGGAGGCAACCCAAGCTCCCCTGACAGGTGTTAATGGACTCCATGGTGTGTGCAACCACAAAGGAAACTGGTACTGCTCACTTAGAGCCTGGCTCTGTTTCACTAAATACAATGAAAGTAGATTATGGGTCTTACTGTGATTTAAAGCAATGTACTTATTTAGGCCTTCCAGATGCCGGCAGAAGTTTAACATCATTTAACTCTCTGCCTTCCGACAGTGGGATGGCACAAAACTAGCCAAATAAATTCACTATTCAACACTGGCAGAAACAACGGCGCTTTAATCAGTGGAGCTCTAGCTATGTACAACAGAATTGTCTGTGAGCTAAGAATGTAATTCATCAGAGATAGTCAGAATATTCTCTACTCTTCTCAGATTTCTAAAAGACATTTAAAACTATTATGACAAAACCATGTTATAGACAGCTTCCATGAATTTCAAACAGAGCCTGAAGCAAGAAATCCCAGGAAAAAAGGCCCCAACACTTCTTTGCCTTCTGTACTACAGCTGAAATGTGGAACCATTATTGTATTTTAAACCTCGGGAAATCAGCAAGGAAAACCACAAATCCTCATAGCAAACCACAGCCTGAAGAGAGTGATGGTCTGCTGTAGGTGTCTCATCATCAGGCAGGGCTACAACATCAGGCAGGGCTGCAGTAAAATTGCAGATCATCCTCCTCCTAAATCTCTCTTTCTCCAGAACTTTCCCCATGCCACTATTCAAACATTTCAAAGAAGCCACTTTGACTTAAATGCAGTTTACTGGAAATCTGCTGGCAACACCCTTATGTGTTGGTTAAAAAACAAGAAATGTAATCTGTAAAGCTTTAAACCAGCACAATTTTAAAAGGGGATGTTTGCTGGCTGCTTTTTCTCTCCCTTAGTAGTGGTCAGCTCTGGCATTGAAATGCTTCAAAACTCATGCAGGCCATGCTAGAAAAAGATCAAAAGCGGATCCGATGGCCAGGCCAACTCACATCAGTCTCGCAAGAAAGAGGAGAAAACAAACAAAATGAGAAACCAAGTTTTTCTTCCTCTGCATCACTGTGCTACCCACCGGCACATGCGGGCTTCTGGGCACAATGCAGCACCTCTGCCATGGGCCCAGATCCAGAGAGTGAGGGGGACTCTGCTGTCCACCTGCACCCCATCCCTCTCCCCAGAACAATGCATCAGTCTTTATTCTGGCACAAGCCAGCCTTTTCCTCCCAGTGCTCCTCATCACTGGGCTGCCACTGCTGGTGAAGGGAAACAAGCCCGGGTGCTGGTTTAACTTGACTATGGAACAGCAACAGGGCTAATAGGTTTCAGGGTGACAGAACCCTAACCCTAACCCTACTCTTCTTACAGGCAGGTAACTGATACACGCACATAGCCTGGCTGTCTCCAGGGGTGGGAGGTGAAACGCTACGAGTCTGCGCTGAGCACAAGCAGTGACTAATCATGAAAGAGCTCTCCCTCCCTACTCTCGCTGCATCACATGCCATTTTATCAATTTACGTTTGCAAGACTACACAGACTGTGCTGTGCTAAAATGTGCAAGAGGATGCAGTTAATGCTCTTTTTTCTTTGAGAACATGAAGCCTTTAAAAGCTTTGAAGGTCAACATGGAAGAAGAATCCCCACCCAGAATCTTGAATGGCCTACTCATTTTCTGTGGGATTTTCCTAAAGCACTATGTTGGGACTTATATAAAAACCAATGAGTGAAGTTTATAGCCCTGTATATCCCTTCTGGATAGACACACAACAGCAGCTGACTTTCTCCACCAGCTCTCCTTCTCTCCACTCTGCTTTCCCAAGCCCATGAGGGAAAGCAGCAAGCACCCACTGATTTGGGGGCAGGCCCAGCATGGCTTAAACCTGCAAATCACCAAACCCTCCACTGGGATTTCGGGAGCTGGCTGTGACGACATGAGCAGCAACAGCAGCAGCCCGTGCCCTGCTGACACAGCTGGCCTGGGCTTGTGCTGGTTCGTGGGTGATATTGGGTTACAGGGCAGAAAACATAACAAAGGCAGGAAACAGGTCAGCACTCCCTGGGTTTAACACCCTCTCGGGGGGCTCTGCCGGTTTCCAGACTGCAGATGGTTTTAACCCTGTCCTGAAAGGCGCCCGTGTGCCACACTCAGCTCTGGTGGAGTTCAGCCTGGTGCATAAGACAAAAGCAATTCAAGAAAGTGCAGGAACAGCTCCGACAGGCACCGGTCAGAGCAATCTGATGGGTTTTACATTGCTTTCTATGAACGGGCTTGGAAATATGAACCCTGCTGAATAGCGTTCAAATAATAGTAACCAAACTGTCGTGATGGAGTCCCTCGGATGAGCTCTGGGATGACCCACTCTCCCTGTTGTTTCCTGCCAGATCTGCATGGCTTTGCCATGCTGACACCAGTCCCCAAGCCTCCCTGCAGCCACAGAGCATCTTTTTCACCTTGCAGCCTGGCTCTATGTTTTATGCTGCTCCCAGCATGGGGCAGGAGGAAAACCACAGCTGACCTCATGCAGCTTTATCAACCCCAGCTCCAAAAAAACCAATTGTGCCCTCAACTGCTCAGTTTTATGACTGATCCCCTAGTACTGATCTGCTTTTAGGTGTTGTTTTTCCACTCTGTGGCAGAATGCTTTAGGAACAGATCCCACATATGAACTGAAGTGCTGTTCAGCCTCGGGGAGAAAGGGAAAAAGAGGACATTCCCCACAAGACTGTAATGAACATAGCACCCTCCTTGGTCCCACTGGGAACTCTGATGTTCTGGAAACAGCAATCTCAAAAGGTGAAATGCAGACAGAGGTTATGAATCCATTTCATGTCCAAATCTGATAGCAAAAGGAAAGACAAGTGGCTGCCAAAAAGTTCTTTCTGGGAATTTGCCCAAGTGAAGGCTGCAGGACTAGAGCAGAATCATGGCTTCCTGCCAGCAGAACTGTCCAAAGGGCTCATCTGCAAAGGTGGTGACAGTCGTATAACACATCACCCTGCAGAGCTCCCGTAACTGGAGGAGTAAGGACAGGTTTATTAATTCAGTTTCCTCTATACTAAAAGCATATGAAAAGTAAGTCATAGGAATACAGTATACAAAAGCCCAAGCAAACCTCGAAACACACCCACTCTGGAAATGCCTCCTATTCACAGATTCACTGAGTATTTTCTTTTAACTCACCACAAGGCTCCCCAGAAGAACAACTGAAAAGACATCAGATGACATTATTTATTTTTCTTTCTAGAATACTGTTTCAGAAGCCTCCCAGAGGGGAGAAAAATAAGGTAAAATTATTGTAATGTCACATCAGCGCAATCAACAAGCTCAAAATGAAGAGGACTACAGTGTTGTTAGTATTCCTTTGACGTAAGATGGTTTTTAATTTCACAGTAAGCACTTCTGCTTCCTTTTACAAAGGCACTTCCAAGTGATCTCTTCTAAGCCACCTTGAACACCCACTGGACATGTACATATTATTGGTAGTTCTTTTGGTTATTTTGTGGGGCTTTATTTTGTAATCTGATTTCATGCATGTGAAAATTCATTCTCTGAAGTAAATGAAAAGCTTTCACAAGGGGTCTTCTTTCCATTGGAGACGTGATTAGAAGCAAATTGCTATTCAAACCTAGTGTAATAAGAAGGGCTTGTTGTGGAGAACACAGCTCTATTTCTCTTCATTAAAGCTCAAAGCTACTCACAGTAACCTCTTGCATAGATGACTGAGAATAAAAATTGCTCCACCATTTCATAAAGCAGCCTGCCAAGAATATAGGTTTCTCAGGAGGCAGGATGCAGAGCTGCTGTAGAGGAGCAGATGTGGCTATTGCTGCAAAGGTGGGCCACAGCTAGCACCCTCCCATCTTATTTGTCAGCATGCATGGCAGTAACACACTGAGCAAAGGGGTTAAAACTCATGCCCTCTCTTCATCTGTTCCTGGCCCAGAGTCAAGGTTTGCTACAGCATGAGGTGAGCTGTGAAGTTTACGGGGTTTATGGGTTGCTGATTGCCCTCTGACAATGGCAGGCATTTCCTTCAGCTACTAAACTTCTCTAACACATCTTGGTGGGCTCAGTACTGAGCCTGAGGACTAAGACATCATTTTTACCTTCTGCTATACTACTCCAGACCCCATCCCTATGAGCAGGAGAAATGGGGGAAAATAGGGACAGAATTCCAGCTGAACACAAAAAGGATAGGAGCCATTTCTGCTTTGCTCCTGCTACTTCTTGATAAGAAAAAGGAGAGTATGGTGTTCCCGTATGGCACCACAGACCAGCATCTCCACAATGCATGTTGTTTTCTGCACCTCGATGAAGTAAAATTTGAACTGTGAACACCACACAAAGCAGAGGGGTCTTCCAGACATTGCTTCACATGCTGTTTTGGACCCTGCAGAACATATGTGTCTGATCCGGGACGAGCAAGGATGGATCAAATAGGGGCTGAATTACGGATCTCTGAAAATTCATCTTCACTATGGTTCTGTTTGATGATCCAAGAGAGAGACAATGAAGACATGTCTACTACTCTTCCTCCTGAAGCATTTCAGATGATTCAGACCCTCACACACATCAAACTCATTGACAAACTTTTGACACCTCCATTCTTTCTCCTAATTTTATCTGTGACTAAATATTTAAAAAGGCACCAGTTTGAAAGTTTTTATATTTTGGAACGCTTTTTCAGCTACTCCGTGATAAGCCGAAGAAGCAGATGTTGGTTTGTTTGCTTACCCTTAAAACTAAGCCGGATTGTGTACTCTTCAGTCCTTGCCTCTGCTGCTTTCGGCAAGGCACTTTGAATAAAGAAATTTTACATAACCCTGCAATATGCATACAGCCATTTTCATAAATTTGTAAAAAAGGTTAAACATGTACTATCATTAATTAAGCAGACACCTGCTTAAGCAGACAAGTAAGTTACGGAGCAACACTAGCCTGTTTGAGGCAGCAAGAGGAACTGTGATTGGTGACCTGGAACAGGGGGAGGACGAGAACTACCCTCTATTTGGCTTTCCGGACCCAGGGAATAATATACCCAGGAGCATATTTGGGGCAAAAAATTCTAGATGGGACGTACCTGCAAACTAGCTCATGGGTCTGGGTTTTGTATGTTTGAAGTCATGCTGTTAGGGAGTACAACACATCTACCCAAATCCAGTTTGGATGTATTCATATGAAATGGAGCACATATTTTTAAATACAAACACCTGTGCACACAAGCAGTGACATGCAATAACTCCTGGGGACAAATGAATTTAGCTGTGCACAGATGCCGTGTTGAAACCTTGACGGTGGGTGATCGGATTGTTCTGGCTTCAGAATGTTCAAAATGTTAATTAAGAACAAGGCCTCTTCCACTCCAAACATAAGTCCTACAGGTCAGATTTAAAATGAAATAATCAGTTATGTGGAGTATTATATGACATACTTCCATCTGAAGCAATTCATTTCTAGGGAGAAGTGAGGAAGTAAGAAAAATACCCCTTGGCTCTATGTGTTACTATTTTTTGTAAGCAGATTGTCCTCCATTATATGATAAAGCAGAAAAGTATGTAAGGAATCTTATGTCACTACATACACAGATGGTCTGAAATCATACCTTAACCTGTTAGCAAAATATAAAAAGCAAGTATTTTTTCTGCCATTGAGCACTACAAAATGTAGGATATACTGACCTTAACAAGCCTGGCAAGTAAAAGCATCCATGTCCATTCCTATGCTAATTCAAAATATAAATCTCAGTAGAATTTTCCATGTTCCTGGCAAAAGACCTTGGTAACAAGCACACAGATACATGTTACCTAAAGCAAATCAATAAGCATTTTCCAAACTTTTAGAATTGCAATTTTTGAAGGATATGCAGTGAAACCCTAGTACCAAGGCATCCTCAAAAGAAAAACGATCTGCCCTGCATCTCTGTAGCATTACAAAATGGATGTCAGAAAAGATGCTATGAAGTCCTGTTATGCTGGGCCTGAATGCCTGTACATGACTTAACACAAAATCTCTTTACAAGCCTTATCTGTGTTGAAGAGAAGTGGATCCCCGTGTCTTGCACTCCTTGCATCTCCTACGAAACCTCCAGCTGCCTCCATTAAGAATCACAAGCTGAACCACAAAACCCCCACATCCACGTTTTATTTATTTAAGGCATCAATCTCTCTCTCTCTCTGGCTGTGTGGATTTTCCAGATGCATTCCTGACCAAGCTGAAAGAATATCTGCAGGACACAAACCTCTGCACACATCCATTGCAAAACACTTGTCCATACTGGCTCTGGGCACTCACCAAGCAAGACTCCTTCCCGCTCACGCCGCCCTCATAACCCCTCTTTCCAGAATCTCAGCCCACTCACTTAACTCAGGCTAAAACAGGACAAACAGAAATTTCTTGGCTGCCTTACCTAGGTTTACCCGTATGCAGGAGTTTAATAGAGACTGGATAAAATTTTATTTCGTCTTTCCTTTGGCTAATCTTGCTGTACAGTGGAGTTTTGAATTGGTTTTGGCTTAGCAAAGCAAGATATTGTTCCTTGTTAGTGTCTGCAATAGGCAAAACCAGCCTAAAATACTTAGAGATTCTTTATTTGCACTATCCATATTACTGTTCTCTCTCACAGGCTTCTATAGGCACCCACATGCTTTTCCCAGCATTTATATTGGACATAATACATTGTATGTTGCCAAGCTGGACAGAGCCTTGGGCGACCTGGTCTAGGGTGAGGTGTCCCTGCCCGTGGCAGGGGCGTTGGAACTAGATGATCTTATGGTACTTTCCATAAGATCCAAACCATTTCAATCCAAACCATTCTGTGATTCTAATCTCTATGTAGTAACTCAAAATGACCAGGAACGTGACGCTCTTGATCAGGATGGAAGTCCCTTCATGCAGCAGAGGTAGATGTCAAGGCTCCCTAAAGAAGGTGAAATGCCTCCCACACTAAGCCCTATCTCCAGATTTCATATGGAAGTCAATCTTCAGACAAAAATAATTCTCTCTGAAAATCACCTAGAAATTTCCCAAGTGCAACTACATGATATACCATGTTTGTGGTGTCACCTATCTCAGGACACTGGCTGGGCTCAGTGCTGCTGAGTATGATGGTGGGGGACAGCAGAGACCACTGGGACTGGGTTCAGGTCTAGGTCCAGATCTGGGTTTGGGTCTGGGCCAAGCTGGTGAGGTTTCACACCTTTCTTCTAGCGGCTCCCCTAAGAGAGTGGGAAACTGGGCACTAGCCACACAGAGTCAGGGAAGCTTGATGTAATATTAAGTGACATCTCATGTCAAAACATCATGGCACTTTTGCTCTAAAGCTTCTGAAAGTTCAGCAGACAAAACATCACATTGGCATTTTATTCCAATCTTCCCTGTTCCCTGGGATGCTGCTGAAGTGAAGAGCAGCAGACAGGATTGCTTCTTTTAACTGGAGCAAGCAGCAATGACTATAGGGGCTTTTGACCAAGGCAGCCAAAGACAGAGAGGGCTCCTAATCTGATAGCTAGGGGCTTATTCTATGAGGCAGTTCCTGTGTCTACCAACACGAATGACAAGCTAACTTCTATAAACTTATTGTCTTGGTAGCGGCTAATTAAAACATACAGCACTTTTTTGCCAGCAAACTTGTTCATAAGTTGCTGACAAATTAATGGCACCAGCACTGCTTTATGCAGACTGCACTTTCAGGGGCCTGGCTCAATGGGATCTTCAGCTGCGTTTGCAATGGGCTCAGTGCCCTGCAGAATCAGGTGCAGGGATGTCACCTCTGCCACATCACTTAACATGGGTGTTAGGGCTCCAGGACATCTTGAGGAAATTCCCAAGAAACAGAAAGCATCTAGGATACCCCTACTAAGCAGTACACAACAGGTATGTGCTTTGTGTTACATGTGGATGTATCTATCAGTCTATCCTCAAGTGAAAACACTGGTCGCTTTTTTACGAGACACCAGTGCATCTGTGTCACTGGCAGTCAGTATACAGCATAACACCCTTCTGATGGGGAATAACTCTGAAGTTGGTACAGAAGAGCCAAAGATCAATTAGTCACATCTGAATGCTTGCAACCTTACAGCTAACAGCACACAGTAAAAGAGCACAGCTTAGTAACAGCTGGCTACAGATGCAGACCTGTATTTGGAATACAGCTTAGGAGGAGCTCAGGAGTAATGCTGGTATGTGCTGCAATTCCATAGCAGCACTGTGACAGTCCACTAACAGGTATTCCCAACTATTTTTTCTTGAAGTTGTCATTTCTCCAAGTTTTTGTGTATTACTTCTTTGCGTGGAAACATAATGGTGCTGAAAATACAGCGCTTAGTTTCTTTCCAAGACTTTAATTTCACAGGTACTTTTGTCATGAAGTTGAACAGCCCGTAATGCAGCCTAGGTGTTTTTGCAGCAAGCTGATATTACCAAACATCATGATTTGTCCAGCTAGTTTACAGGAAACACATATAAAATCCCCAGGTGTTGCTTTCAGTGTAGCCAATGTTTTTCATTCCATTTGGAAATACAATGTGCTGTTTAGCCCACACACCTATTTTATAGCTCTAAGGAAAAAAGAGAGAGCAAGATTTACACATAATGGTGACCACCTTGCAACGCACCTCTAAAAGACAGTGATTGATCAAACAGGTATTGCTCCAAGCATGCAAATGCAATATATGAAGAAACATGTCAGGAATTTTAATTGTACTAGATAGGAAAAACCCGTAACTAAGAGAAAATAGATTGCCTACATAAGAGCACACAGCTGGAATGACTCTAGTCCCCACGGCATTGCTAAGAGGCCTCTTTATGGGTTTGGATTAGAAGAATTGCCTTTAGCCAGGCACAGCAGGACAGGTTGGAGAGGGGAAGCTCCAAATCCATAGACCTGAACAGTTCCTCCAGCTCTTCAATAAGTTAGCACAGGACACACAGGTCTGATAACTTTTTGGATCTTGCTATTACTGCCTGACACTGATGGATTAATCAGCAACTGTTTTCCATCTTTAGGAGGACTGGTGGTTTAAAGTTTGTGGTTTGGATAGATCAGCAATAATCTATTTATCACCCATGCCTTTTATATTGCAAGAGATAGAAGCTACTGGCAGAGGAGGGACATGCTGGCAGCACACAGGCACCTTGACAGCTCTCAAGAACCTGATGTTCCTCTGCAGTGGCAGCACTACACACATCAGCCTTTATGTATTTATCTATCAAGACTTCAACTCCCGGCCAACTCCCTCAGTATTCTGGAAAGAAAAGAAAGACAAAGAAACCCTTCATAGGTAGTCCCTCTGATGCATGGGACTGAAGCCCCAGCACAAACCCAGGACACCCACGAGAGCTGAGCTCTCCCTACTACTCACGGCTCACCCCAGGAGAGGGCAAGCTCAGTCCCTGCCACCTTACTGAGCATGGCAATTAAAAGGGTGGCTCCAAATGAAATTTCTCAGCCTAAAATGAGCAGCCACATGGGCACCACCATTCAGTGGGGATTTAATTACCCCAGGATGCACACAGGCAAAATCCTCATCAGATAAATATGGCCAGATCAGTGAATAGGAAGCAATGTTCCCAACTTTCCTTTGGCTTTGTGAGTATCTGTGACCCTGTGACTTTTTATTAAGCCACATGATTACACACTGCATGCATATACATGAAAGAATGCCCACGGAGGGATGTGGCTTGTGGCACCTGAAATCCCCCATGGGTCGTTTACAAACCATAAAGAAAAGCTGACAAATTCCTAAAGCTTAAAATGACTTCTTTTTCTTTTTGTCAGGGGCTTAAGGTTTGCAGGGATCCAGCACACCACCAGGCCTTTTTTGTGCATGTTAGTATAGATAAGAACAATGGCCTGGATTTATCCATATATAAGGACTGAAATTATTCCATCTGTGCAGTGTTAATGAATGAATGCTATTCCTGAACTATCACAAAATTCTAAGCCATGAGTTTTGCTTACCATAATCATGGTTGAACTGCTATTTATAGGCAGAAAAAAAATGTATTTTTTAAACCCTTTTCTGAAAAATTATTCAATTTCAGTTATCATTTTTTGCTGTAAACCATTCGTAAGGGTTTTATCAATTGTTACATTCCTAAACCTCCCCAGTTGCATCCTATCAAAGGCGGAGAAATAATATATAGCTTCTCACTGTATGAAATAGTCTAAACAATATATAGTGAAAAAGCAGTTATTAAATGGAGCTAATTCAGGCTGCTTCCAAGCCACTCGTGAGGAAAAAACCTTATTTTCCAAATATGTTGTTAAACATCTTTTTCCCCCCCCAACTCTTTTTAGCATAGCAGATTTCATTACTGTGTGACAGGATGATTCATCCATTTGTGATCCAGAAATCTCTAGATTTAATTCTCACACCTGGAATAATGCTCAGGAGCTAGACTGTCATAACCACACAGACGGGACATCCTGACCCAGACATCTCTTACATACCCTATGGAAGATACCTAAATAAATACCCACCTTACTTGATAGGAGCCCCAAGTAATTTTTATCCCTCCTTTCCTGACAGCTGTTGATCTACAGGGTGTGGGGAAGACCAGAGGGCCAGTGTCTTGGGGCACACTGGAGATACCTGGGGACACATAGGACTGTCCTCTACCAATGGCTCAGCCCCCACGGCAGGGAAGTAGGAAGGTGAAGGTGAGGAGGACCCTGACTCATGATCTAGAGCATGAGGGTGACTGAGATGGGTCTCACTGTGAAGTACAGGCTTACAGCCTCCAGTTCTGGCTGTGTTTGCCAAGGGCAAAGGGTTATGATCTTACACAAGCTGTTTAGTCTTCTACTTATCTATAGTGCACTGGCCCTATCTTCTGATTCCTTGGGAGGTTTCTCTTCATCAGCAGGGTTTTCAGCTCATTTCTTCAAAGCCTGTTTTCTAAAACATTGACAAATGTGCTTTGCAACAGTTCAAAGGACATTCCTTTTGACAGTTCAACAACCACGTCCTTTGTGTTCAGCTGTTCTATATTGTACTGCAACTTACAAGGAATAATTTCACAATGAAATTTCTACATTAATACTGTGTTCAGTAAAGTGCAGGTTTTAAGATCTAAAACATTAACATAAAAAACAAATTCAAAATGATCTCTCTATATATTACCTGGGAATGCCACAAGCTAGGAAGATAGATAGGCCACCTCAGAGTCCATTATTCCCCTTCAATTTCCTCATCTGTTCCTGTGCCCAGAGCCTGAATTGCATAGTCAAAACCCTGCCATAAAGAGATCTCATCCTGCTACCATCTAGACACTGGCCTAAGCCCTCAGGCCTGAGATTTAGCATACCAAAAGTGTAAGATATTGAAAAGCAAGTTCTGCCCTTTCCCCATTCATTCTTTCCCAAAGTGGGGTGTGCATGGGGTGGTGCAAACCAATGACACTGACTGACAAAAGAGTTAACATTGATGGCAATCTGGTAGAGGAAAACCACTGGATAGGCATAACTTGTTATCTGGAGCAGGTAACTTCAAAGCAGCCTGAGCAGTGACAGATGATGAAGTAACCATGATAAGAAACACACTTCCTCACGTGCTTTCTCAGTGCAGTAATTTGGAGGCACTGCAGCTGAGAATCGCATTTCTGGCAGTGTCCCTGCACATCTGTAGCATCAATTGAGAAGAAGTAAACAGCATCAGTCAGCTGGAAAGAGCGCTTTCCTAAACCCCCCTGGATTCCCTGTGGCAAATTTGTCCCAACCTCAAAACAGAAAAAGGAGCTGGGTGCGTCTTCCTTGCATCTTGGAGTTGTCTGCATCTGCATTCATTGTTATTTGTTAGTGTGTTATGCTTAGTACATTTGGCTTAATATGAACAGTTAATATTCTGCTGGCTAAAAAATAAAGTAGCATGATAAAGTCTCTGAAATTAGTTTATCTGAGGAGGAGGGACAGAAAAAGGAGAAGCAGTGCAGGAAATTGTGTATTCAGTACTCTTTTCAAAAGCTTCTTCCCCAAAATGAGCATTGTTGAAGAATGCTTCTGTCCCTCCTTCCCTCCACAGATCTCTTCCTTCCTTGAACCAAACTACAGTCTCCAGCAACAAGGCAGCTAATAATAAACTCCTCAGCTGAACTCTAGGAAAGCACTTTGGTCAAGGCTTTGCCTGCCAAGTGCTGACCCACACATGTTCCCAGCTGCCAGCAGTGACTCACTGAAAGCCATGTTTTTTTACAGACCAGTTGTGTTTTAGCCATCTCCCCCTTGGAGCACATTTTGCTCCAAACAAGGCCTCACACTTCCAAATGATGGAGTCAAAGGCACTTAAGTCATAGACCTCTGTCTCATGTCAACAGCACATAGAGGGAGTACTCCGGCCACAATATATTAACACAACTGCTCTTAAACCATGGCTCCTGAAACAAAAACCCCACTGCTGCTTTTACCGCTGCCCAGTCCAGGAGGCTGTACATGAACAGCGCTGGGATGTCTGCAGTGCCAACCAGTAGGCAGGATGGGACTCCTTTCAAAATGACCTTTTACCAAAGGTTTGTATAACAGAACTTGGTTCTTGCCTTTGGTTTCCCCTATATTGCGTTCTCTTACCAATGAGAACACAAGGCAAAAAGCGAACACCAGACGGGACAGCAGGCTTAACATTTCTGACTGGTCAAGCAGGAGCTTGAACTACGCAGATGCATTTCTGCCCCAAGAACAACCTCTGGTGCTTCACTGGAAATGCAGATGCAGCTGGACAGTGAATCTGGAGTTCTTAAAGGACATGCATGTCACCTTACTAAATGGAGGAGCTTAGTGGCAGGTGAAGCAGCCAGCACTGCTGAAGGCATGTGGCTCCCACTCCTGCCAAAGGTTGCTCAGAGGCTGCCTGGAAATGCAGCAAGGACTGCAGAAATGGGAGTTGGGTTTTCTGAAGGAGGGGAAATAACCCATTTATTTGACAGGCTGAGAAAGTTGGGGCTATTCAGCCTGGAGAAGAGAAGGCTGTGTGAAGACCTCAGAGCAGCCTTCCAGTATCTGAAGGGGGCTTATAATGATGCTGGGGAGAGACTCTTCATTAGGGACTGCAGTGATAGGACAAGGGGTAATGGGTTCAAACTTAAACAGGGGAAGTTTAGATTGGAT
>JANRGW010031604.1:3976-18226 GCA_024733675.1 Psilopsiagon aymara | reverse complement strand
ACTGGAATGGGCTGCCCAGGGAAGTTGTGAATGCTCCATCCCTGGCAGTGTTCAAGGCCAGGTTGGACATAGCCTTGAGGGGCATGGTTTAATGTGAGGTGTCCCTGCCCATGGCAGGGGGGTTGGAACAAGATGATCTTAAGGTCCTTTCCAACCCTAACTATTCCATAATTCTACTATTTATGAGCACTTGCAGGCAAACAGCACAAGTACTGGTGGAGGGACACAGGGAAACCAGGTTAGCCTAGTTTCCCCATATGCTGCCTCATGATGCTGGGAAAGATGAGGAAGGGGGAATGGAAAGAAGTTCAGGCTCAGAAGTAGTATGGAGAAAAAAAACTTCTTGGATCACTACACTACTGAGTTACACAACTGTCACCAGTGCCAATGGTATGGCTTCATAACGCTCATTCGCCCTTAAGTTAAGGCTCTTCTGCAGATGCCTGCAGATGTCTGTAATGCAAGCATCTGGGACACTTCCCTGACCACAGTGATGTTTTCATGAAGGAGAAGGGCGTTATGACTGTTTCCTAAGGGTAGATCTACCCTGTCTTCTTTTGTGGTGAAATCTCCTCTGCCTGCCACTGCCAAACTGCTGGCCCTCTCTCTCCTCCCTGCCACATCACCAAGCACTACAGCACAAGCATTTCTGTAAATGCTCAGATAAACCTTGCATTTCTAAGGGAAGAAATAACTCACACTGATAGACCACATTCACTGTTCATTCATCAAGGAGAAAGAAAGAAATGAAAGCAAGTTAACATGCAAAAGCCCCATCATGTGCATCACAACAGTGCACTTACTATTGGGATAGTAAGGACATTTGGAGTACCCACTCCTTGCTAAAACCTTTCACAGTTCACTGCAACAGAATGCTGACCAGGGATAGCTAGGTAGAGGGCAACACAGAGGGAAGCTATTTTCATAGGTGTTAATGAATCCAACTGGAGATGACAGAAATGAACAGTTCACATTTCTTCCCATTTCTCATTTTTTTTTTCTTTTTTGATGTTCCAGGGCCTAATAAATAAAAAAGTATAAAAAATGAAGGAAAAAACTCTGTGTGCAGCCTTATGGCAGGACTTTCCAAGCCACAGATGCTGGCTCTGTGGTTGGCTGATCTATCCAAAATAAAGCTCAACAGCAGGGAGCAGAGGAGTAGTTCAGGGGGTAGAAGAGGTCATGCGAACATGCTCCCCACCTCTTGAATGCTGCATCTCCTCACACTGCCTTCCCCTGCTCGGAAGAGATTGTTGACTTGTTTTTTATTTTCAGGCTGCCTTTCCTATCCGTTTGCCAAGTGGGGCTGTTCAAAGCGACTCTTGTTGCAGCCGCTTTCCCAGGAGGGAAAAAATAAGGTGAACTTTCATCCTGATTGCTTACAGTTGAAAAGGCAGCTAGTAGCTTGGATGATGAGACCCCTTGGCTGCTCCAAGACAGAGTCGATGCTGTGGGAGCTCAGAGGACAGCACGTCACCTCCCTGTGCTTGTAGGGATAGCAGTCAGCCTGCCTTGGGCAGAGACTGAAATGTTTCCCTGAGGAAAAGAGCACAAGAGCCTGAAAAGAGGATTCTCAGAGGATGCTGAACCCTGAACAGAGATGTGTGGCCTTCTTCACACAAAAAAAGGAAAGAAAGTGGGAAAAGGGAAGAAAGAGACTGACCTCATTTTAACAATTTTTGACATCACAATACATTCATGTCATATACTTTTACTTCTTTTTGAGAGGGGTGCAAAGAATGTCTCCTGTCGCAGCTGTGAGTCTACAGAAGGTTCTATGTCACCACTACTGGGAAAACCTACAAACCCCACTGCCTATTGTTCTGTGGGACAAAGGAAAGCTCATCTGGGCAAGAGACATGTAAGAGGTGTGAACCCCTTTTAGCAGCCAGCACATTAATTTCTGTTCAGGTGTGGGCTTCAGTTTTGTAATGCCAGTGAACACATAATGAAACCAATCATTTGCTTCTGATCAGGGCTATTGCTGAAGTGTGTGTTTGCCGAGAAAATACACCAAGTCTAAAAATCACACCTTCCTCTGGGCAGATATTAGCCTGAAGTGGATAACAGGACTGTACCTGCATGTTTGATGCTGCCAGCAAGGGAGGTTTTCATAGCAAGTGTTTGGCTTACCCTAAGCACTACGCAATAGCGAGCTGAAAGACCTGCTGCCACTTACCAAACCTCTTGTAGCCGAAGGACTGTACCTCCTCCTCCTCTGCAAAATCGTCTGGAGAAAAAGAAATACAAGAACAGATTATTACTACCACCACTGGAAAAAGATGGGAAGTTTTTACATGGTCAAATTCATAAATTAATGTACTTGTAAGTTTAATTGATTTGTAAGGCATGTTACTGATCTTCCCCTCCACTGCTCATATCCCACCTCTGTCCCTGAGTAGAAAAGGCAGTTCAGAGCCTTTCCCCCAACTGGTGTCCCCAGCAAAACTCCAGACTACAAATGGTTTATCAGCTGGCACCTACCCTGAGGCCTGCTTGTCCACCTAAGTACACATCAGAGCAGACATGCCTCTTATCACAATGATGGCCACAACTGTCACAAGCGTGCTGTTTGGGCAGGCTCATCTGGAGCACAGCACTTGCTCCAGCCTGCCGCCTATGCCATCCAGGCAGTTGGGCTCGGGTTATAGGTGCATAAGCTGGGTTGCCTGCACAAAGTGCTATGCACAGCTATGCTGAGTAATGAGAAAGGAGTCAGAGGCAATCGCTGTCTGTGTATCCACCACCTCCCATGGGTGCTAGCTTGGCCTGAAGAGGCATGATCCAATAAAAAACTGGAAACAGAACTGATAACTTCAAACAGATGAGAAAAATAAACACCCTTTAAGCTCTTTTGTTCTCATCTTCACCAGCCAGCAAGCAGTAAAATGCTAATAATCTCAGGGGTTTTGTTTTTTTTTTGTCAGAAGCTTAATTTCTCTCCACTTCTTTCCAGCAGCAAGGGAAAAGGCTGGCATCAGCAGAAGAAACCCACCCATGACTTCTTTAAAAGGATATGTTTGTGTTCGTGTGTTCAGCTGCCTTCTACCAACACAACTCCTCTTTCTGCTGAGTTGGGAAGGCAAGACCCTGCCTTGGCACCAGCACCAGCCTTTGCACCAGGAGACCAATGCCAGGGAGGGCAGCACAGCCCAGGCTGCTCATTTCCTGCTTCCCTATTTCCCAGGTTGAGCAGGGTAGACCCATTCCCCCTCCTCCAAGCACTGTTGCAAGCTGGCGGAAGCCTCTGCAGGGCTCTTTTTAAGCAGGACCTAGGACACAGCTTCCCAAACTGTGGCCAGTGGTTTGCAGCCCAGTGCTGCACTGGGGAACCACATTGTCTTGCCATGTTTCTGAGCAGAAGGGTGCAGGCAAGCCTGCCTCCACACTGTGAAAAACACCACTATCATCAACTGACAGCAATCCCCACTCTCCAAAACCCAGGCTGTTGTTTTCATCACAGCAGAGGGGAGGCAGACGCAACACCCTGGGGAGCTTCAGTGATGCTCACTATCTCTCACTATAGCACCACTTCAGTGATGCTCACTATCACTGTGACTACTCGAAACCTCTCCATCCAAGATCTGTCACTGACATGAGGTGTGAAGGAAACAGAAGCTCAAAGCCAGTCAAGGGCTTCACCAGAAGGAACATTTAGTGGGCGTCAGTGGAAAAAGAAGCTCAAAGCAGGTAAACAGAGATGGTGGAGTGAGAGGCTGGTGTTCAGTTAGACCTTTACTGTCCACAGACTTACTGCATCTTGAAACTGGGCTAACTAGAGCAACAGCTAACCTGGGCCAAACCAAAGGCTTGAGGGGATTAATCTGATGGTGAAGTAAAGGTATGGTACGCATCCAGACCCAAAAAAGCCTAAATCATTTGAGTGTATGTCCAGCAAGAATTCTAACCTCCACCTCCTTCTGAGCTGCAAGGTGCCTTGCACAGAAACCTGCGGGAGACATTTCCTGAAGCAGCAAAGAAGTCCATGAAATGCATAATTTTTCAGAATGATAGCCTTCAGTAAGACAGCACTTTTGATAAAATAGCTCAAAACTCACGTTCTTCCCCAGGTAAAATGTTTTGTTCATGGCCAGAGGCACTCCTGTCCATATCTTAGGCTACACCTCCCAGTTAAGATGTGTATTTAAGAAAAGGAAGAACCTTTTCATAAGGAAGAACCAACAGACACTTCAGGCAAAACAAACACATTCTGATTCTGAAGACACAAAGAAACCTCTAAAAAAACAAACCCAACAAATGCTCGAAATTGTACCAAATGTTATCTGAAGACAAGGTCACTCAACAAAACATGACAAATGCTAATAAGCCATAAACAGTCAACTACCAAGCTTCTTATCCCAGCATTGAACTACTCAGGAAAGAGCTTCCCCTCTCGCACAAAAGATAAAATGCTGCACAAAAAAGATAACAGCTCCAGAGCCCTCTTCCTGGCCTCTTCTGCTATCAGGGCTGTAACACAATCACCACCTTCGTTTCTCAGAAGCATAACCTGGCTTATCCAATCCATATCTGACATACACCACCAGGCCGTTTAAATCATGTGGCTTAATCCTATGCCACATCTACAAGACCTTCCTCCCAGGCTGCCAGACTCTTCCCTGTTGTTTAGTTTTTCATGCTTAGCCCAACAGCACTGCCCTGGCCATGCATTAGAATCATAGAATCATAGAACGGTTAAGGTTGGAAAGGACCTTAGGATCATCTAGTTCCAACCCCCCTGCCGTGGGGGGGCACACCTTGCACTAAATCATGTCACCCAAGTTTATTATAATGTTTTTGTTTCTTTGGACTTTTTATATTTGCAACATATTATAGATGTTTCATACACATATATAAAATATACATTTACATATACACTCGCATACTTTCTCAATCTATATGTATATACTTTCTAATGTTTGCAACAGTGCATGCCCTGCTTGCTAGGGATGATTTTTCCTTTTTCTTCAGTTTTGAATACTTTATGATTATTCATTAATCTCCCAATTTTGCGGAGCGCTTGTGGCCCTTGGAACAAAGAAGTGGAGATGGACAAGGACAGTTTTGTCACCTGGTGAACTAGCTCCTCGCTTACTAAAATCTAAAACATCACAGAACGCCTTTTTAATCCTTGTGTGTTGATCTAGCAACATGCAGCAATGTATTTAGAAGCCTATTAAAGTTATTTAACAGACTAAGCTCAGTGGTCTTTCAGTCACAGCTGCCATTAGGCACTTGGATCAAATCATGTTTTACAATATAAACTGCAATGTAATGAGTATAAGGAAAATAAAGATGGGAGGAATAAATTAATAAACCAAGGTTAGACTAAACGCTCAGAAATTAACAGCACTGTCTCCCTCGGAAAAAGAGACTTGGATGGGTTGAAAGTCCTACTTCAAAAAAAGTCTGTATTTGAAATATTAAAAAAGAAGTTGACAAACAAGTCTATAAATTTGAGTCCCAAGGCAAAGCCATGTGCCCTAGACTGCTCCTCCCCTGTCCTCTGGGCAGCATTGTGCTCACTGCAGGCAGCAGAAACTTGGCCCTCTGCTCCCTCTTCCAGGGCTAGAAATTCCAAAGTTTTGTTACAGATTTTACAAAATATCTCAAAGCTTCCTGATGTCTTTGAATTGGGAAAATACAGGAGAACCTACGTTTTCGTTGTAAAGGGAACAGCTTTTCTAGAGGAAACTACGAAAATGTGATCTGCGATGAATTACAGAGGTCAAGAAAATACATACCAAGTAGGAAAGCAACTAGCAAGAAAACATTCAGCATGTTTTTATGCCTTATGCTTTTAAAGGCAGTATCAGAAATTGGAGTGGAAAAAATACGTGAGTTTTGAGCACCAGTGGCTGATATTACAAAAGGAGATTCTGCATTTTTACATCAGTGGTACCTCTACACCTGAGTGCAGCTGCAACTGGTGTAAGAGGGTTTTGTTAGACATTGTGAAATGCATACATTGGCTAGAAATATTTTTCTTTAGTTTAAATCCAACCCTCCTCAGTTACAGAGAGGACTGGAATGAATGCAGCATTTCCGCTACAAACATATACATTTAATACATAGGCAAAGCTTATTTCCCTGGGTGAAAAATAAGAAAAGCAGATTCCTCATTGAAATAGACAATAAAGTAGATGTCCCAGACAGAAGAATTAACTCTTTAGTGCTGTGAAGAACAGCCACAGTTTAGTTGTAAGCTGCTCTACCAAGCTCCTAGCTGTGAGCTGAAAGATAGAGAATCCAGAATAAGAAAGACGAAGAAACATGGAAAGCTGGTTAAAATGTTATTTCTTATTACACTGACTTCTATTGAGCTCTGGCAGAAAGAAGGTCCATAAAAAAGGTGAACTTTGGGCAGAACAGAAACATATGTGAGCAACCAATTGTTTTTAACTGTGTAGGGGAAGGACCACCAGAGAGCTCCTGTTTCATCAGGTTTACAAGAGTCTCCTTGGAGGCTACAACAGATTGTCATGCAGAGCTTACAGCAAACCACTAAAAATAAGTGACTTGCTGTAGCTGAGCAGCAGTACGTCAAATATTTTAGGGAGTCAGTATAAAGCAAGAGCTCTAGTCAAAACCCACCACAATCTTTGAGAGATTCTGGCTATATTCACACCGAACCAAGTAACAATGGTGAATTCTGCTTGCCCTATAGTTATGAATTGTTACTGCAACACCTATAATAAATACAGTTGTAGAGTTAAATAAGTTACAGTAAAACGCTTCAAGGGAGTGGATATTACAAAAAAGCAGTTCAGCTGCAGATTAACACAGCAAACAGAGGGAATTCATTTAATCTAAAGCAAATTAGACTCTCATTTGATTAATTTGCTAGAGGCAAAGCAAAAATCTGTTGAGTAGAACTGTGTAATTTCTAGTTCTTGTTCTTAAATCTTAAATAAATTAATCATGGACCACTTATGAGTCACTTCAAGGTTAAGTAAGAAAGAGCTGGCCTGAAGCCAGAAAGGATGCCAAATCTGCCCTGGGACTATATGGGGCCTTATAACCACTGCATCACTCAGTCCTGTTGCGGGAATAGTACCACATCTGAGGAGCCTTTGGTGCAAGGTGATTGTAGGGAAATTGTTTCCATTTCATCCCCTTCCTTTTGTGGGTGTCAGTGTTGGCATACACAAGGTGTTACATAAAGCCACTAATGTACATGTCCAAGTGTCACCTTTTTAACAGTACACCTCACTCAGCCATTTAAAGAGGATTAACTAATGAAGCAAACAAGACCTCAGAACCATCAGAGATGCTGGGTTGTACGGTGGCTGCAGACACATGCGATCCAATCGTTTCTGTGACTTTTGTGTGCACTGAAGATGCATTCAAAGTCTGTTTAAAGACTTCGTTTGAAGTCTTGAATTAAGAAAAGACACCAATATTCTATACTATATTTAAAAATCCGGGCAAATCTATTTCAGAAGAGAATGAGGCATCTGGGCTGAAAATCGTCATGCCGAGTTTCAACTCAGATTTTAGAAGTTCCTTTATAATCCTTCTGAAAATTCGATTTACAGTACATTAGAACTTACCCCTAAGTACCACGCTGGGAACTCAGGACTATAAGATTAATTTGTAGTAACAATGATATCCAGTGTGAGAGTTCCCTTTAAAATAAATCTCCCAAAGAGCTTTAATAGCTGGGGCCCTGCCTTTCCCACTGACTTAATGGGAACGACACAGTTACATCCCACTGAAACTCTGTAAAATTAATTTTATTATCAAAACCAGACCAGATTTTTTTTTTTTTTTTTGTACAATTTGGAAAGAAACTGTGCCCATTATTTGAAAATGGTGATACTCCTCTCTTTAACTCATAAACCAGCATGGATGCAGAACTCTGCTCCGAACCACACAAGTGCATCTCCATGAAGGACTGCCTGCAGCATCCAAAAACTACTTCTGCCCACTCTCCATCTCAGCCTTCTCATGAAAAGGCAAAACTTATCCACTTGTGAGCCTTCTGTAATATTAACAACTGTTCAGACAGATGAGAACAGTGAACACCAATATCCTCAAATCACATTTCAAAAGCTTTTTGAGCAGCAACCAGATTTACATGCATTTCTGGTCACTATTAACTGGGTCTACATTCAAACTGCTGATCTCGAGGTGAAACTGAGCCAGCAGAAGCACAGCAAGCAGCTGCAGCCTTCAAATATTGATGATTTCATCAGCCTAATTGGTTTCCACTGATTTTCACCACTTTTATTCTGGACAGCCTCCTGCTTATGCTAACAGGCTGCTCACTCTCCTGTCTCTTCACAGATGCTTTGTTTCACTTGTCCTCTTCTCCTGCCTTTCTCTGCTACTTTTTCTTTATAGCCCCTTTTCATATTCAACCCTTTCTCTCTGCTTCAATTTTGATAAGCCCTCCCTCATAAAAACCTACCCCACACTTAAAACTGTTCCCTATTGACAAGGTCCCAAGCCGACACATCATGCTCACAGCATCACTGTTGTTGGCTGTATGGTGCCCATATTTTCCACCCAGTCCTTTGTCCAACTTCTCACACAGTACTCTCCTTCAAATGGGGCTTATATGGATCCTGCATTTGCAGAGTACCTAGTCTTCAGGGGTGTTGTGGCAGAGGTTCAGCTAAGGCAGTCCTGGAAGATAGCCCACCTCCTCACATCCCAAAGCATCCTTCAGGATGTCATCTGAGCCTGGATTCTGGCAACAAGACTAAGTTTTTTCCCCACCTCTGTCCTTCAGGCAGCACATCTGGGAATTTGTCTGTTTTCAGTATCACAAGAAAGCAAGAAGCAAGGTCCCAGATCAGAGATCTTCTCTTGACACGTTAGCTAGGACTTGGATTGTGTCTCTCATCACCTAACCATGCATAAAACAAACAAAACATGACAAACGGGTGCATTGTAATAGTTGAGTCTCAAAGTATTCCCCCACGCCTATGTCCAAAAATGTGAAAGCTCACATTAAGAATGAAAAAAAAAAGAGAGAGAAGAGTAAGAAACTCAGAGGTATAAGAACTATCGCTCTGGTTTTGCTTTTCAGGCTCAAAATGAAGATAGTACGTAGGGGTGTTTCTCAGTCTGTCAGTGCTACAGTACTGGGGTCAGGACCAGCCGCACGGTGCAGAGGGTTGACCTTAGAAGTTAAAAGTTTAAATCATATCATATTTCACTGCAATGATTTAAGAGCAAACAGATCTGTTCTCATTAGTGCACTGAAAAATTGTGCCCCCCTGTCTGTATGTCAGAGGAGGCAATTAACAGCAGCATTAAAAAGGCATACGCATTCCTATCAACACACGTCTCTATTACCTCCCATAACTCATTCACTTTGTTCCCCAGTGACGTCGCAGTCTTCACCTCAAATTTATGCACTGAAAGGGACTGCAGTTTTAGGTGGAAGCAGCCAAACTCCAAAGACAATTCATCTTAGGCTGGTCCCTCACTTGCACAGACCACGCTTGCATTATTCAGAGGATCAGGTTCACTTTCAGTGCCTGGTGAAAAGCATCTTTATTTTGCTTTCCAAGGGGGAGGGCTGGAAGGAGGGAATCTCTGTTCTGACACACAGAAACTCAGGATAAGGAACGTTTTGTGAAGCTGAAGATAACTGGGCACGCATCCTTCACAGCACTGAACTGCTTTTATCCTTGACATTTCCTCCAGTTCTTTTTCTTTATTTTACTATGTTTTCCTCTGCAAGGCCTGACCAACTCTATCTCTGCAAGATCACCTTCCCTTCCTTATCCTAGCAGGCAAAGGTGTTTGCACCTCTGGGCACAATGGTCTTCAAGTGCAAATCTAAGCAAACTGCTCATTATTGTGACTAAAAAACGGCTCTGTTCAGCTCTCAGCTGTAGCAAAATCAGTATGGAATAAATTTATGCTATCCAAAGCAGCAGAAGAAAGAGCTACAGGAGATTTTAAACAACTCTCTTCTTCACAGGGATAGGCTTGCTCATGCTATTCTTAGTCCGACATGGATGGTTAAGGTAGACTATTGAGAGTGAAGATGAAAAACTACAACTTCTTACTAAAAATATTCTTCTCATAACTAGCCCATATGCTAATTCTGTTCAATATCCATTGCAGTAGTACAGAACTGTGAAATAATGGATTTCTCTTGTATTTTCACAACTTCTAACACTCCGCTCTTCTCTATACTCTTAACAAAAATCTTTGACGCATGCTTGCTTGATCTTCTTTCTCATCCATCTGTCCTACCAACCAGGTTTAAAATCCTCTGTGCTACCAACCAATTCAGGATACGCACTGACTGTATAGTAGCATTGCTTGGGATTTGTTCTGCATTGTATCACACATTTATTATAACTGCTCATGCCTTTGAACTTCTGCGGTAGGGTCCTGTGACATGTCCAACACACACCACTCAGAGCTCCTGCATATGTTTCATGTTTATGTCACTATATTCATATAGCTCTGTTACAACTGGCCTAAGTAGAGGTTACTGGATCACTCCACTTCTAATCCTTGGGTTTCAGATGCTTTCTGGCTTCTGAAAATGCTCAGGACTGGATTTTTTTGAAATCTGCAGTTTGAAGCTTCTCTCCAGGAAAGAACTATTTGCAGATGCCTGTGCATTTGTTTTGTGCACATGAAGAGTACAGAGAAAGACCTTTTCTCCTGTATTAGAAAATTAGAACATTTATTCCTTTATACTGTAAAGATAGCAGTGGCATCAGAACAGAGGGAAAGACAAAACTTGCCAATAATGTAAACATCACATAAATAGATTATTTGTTTTAAATTTTCCAGGCAGCTGAGAAAGAGCAGCTGAATTTGCATGTGCACTCCACTCTTCCAAATGGAAACTCTACCTGCAGACTGCATCCGGGCTCCAAGTTAAAACACAGAAGGAATGATTTTCAGATATAAGGAAGAAATTTTTTGCTATTAGTATGGTGAAACACTGGCACAGGTTGCCCAGAGAGGTGGCAGATGCCCCATCCCTGGAAATATTCAAGGTCAGGTTAGATGTGGCTATGAGCAACCTGATCTAGTTGAAGATGTCCCTGCTCATTGCAGGGAGGTTAGATTAGATGATCTTTAAAGGTCCCTTCCAACACAAACTACTCTATGAAATACAGGCTGATGTGCCATTAATTGTCTCTTAATGTGTGCACTGTATAAGGAAAACCTGAGGTAAACTGAGCTGGCACACCCCGTGAAAGCTCAGTGTACTCTACGTACTGAAAACTATGTGCAGAAAGCATATGGAGCTTTTGAGGCAAACTGGTTGACACTAAGCTAGGCACCCACTCCTAATGCAAGGGCTGGCTTCACCAGTTTCAGTGGAACACAACGAAGGATGAGCCTGTCCTACTGTTTCACTGTGTGTGTCTTTTTTTAAGCAAGAGGAACTGCACAGGGCAGGGTATTTGGTCACATTCCAGTTGTCAAGCACATGACACCAGATGTTTGTTCTCCAGCACCATCACTATACAAGTAGTACATAGCAACAGGAGGAAGAAGGAAGAGGAAGAGTGGGAAGAAGCAGCTGAGCTACCTTGGGTATCATAATTTAGAGCTTCTTCATCATCCTGGAGCAAAAGTCCCAAAATGACCACTTTGACTTTGCCACTGCCTGATTCGGGGCAGTAGTATTAAGTCATTATCCAAACATTATCCACATTTCAGATGAAAATAGTTGTGACCAGCATGGCCACGACAGTAGTGATTACAGATACAGTTTGCAGTAAAAATTACAAAACAGATCAAAAATATACAGAAAGAAGTTCTGTTTTAACAGCTCTTGTCCCTGTCTTAAATTAGGGCCAGTGTTTTTGAACATGTGGTGGTGTTTGACTATGAGGAAGCTGTTTTCATTTGTTTCCCAGGCAACAAACACTCATTCATACCCCAATAAATAACTGTAACTTAGAAGTATCATTTGATAAAGATACATCTGACCCTAAAGCAGTCAAGTCTCTTTGTAAATCACATGAATTATTACTAAAGAGTATCACAAAGTTTGTGAGCTCAGTGTAGTTTGCTGGAAATAAAACTGCCAGCATATTAGACATAAACTTCAATTTGTTTTACTGATTTAAAACATAACACATTATGAATACCAGCAATGGAAAATACAATTTATTCCTTACAGATATTTAGTGATGTAATTATTTAGATATTCCTCCATTCTCCAGAGAGGGCAGATACAGAGACAGCTGCAATCAACAGATCATTTTGATGTTATTGAGAAAAATGTGCAACTACACCAAGTCCTACAATTACTACCACCATTAAGTTTAAAGAGAAACTATGAAAAACCAAGTCTGTACCCAGAAAAGGAAAACACAGAGTCAAAATTTGGTTTGGCTCTCTGACTTCCATAGCACTGGAAATGGCACATGTTGTGATGTTTTGTTTGAAGTTTCTCTTTCCTCTTGCTATTAGCACAGTCACCTAGGAGTTCTTCTTTGCACGTTTTATTACTGATTTCTGTAACTCTGCAGGGAAAAGAAATAAGATGGCTGTGATTGCTCTTAGGGGAACTGAATAGTGATGGCTAGAAACCAGCATGAAGCATCTCCCTCTCTCTAGAGCGCAGGGCACCAACATGTGCTCCCAGCAGGAGTAACATCTTCCCTCCAAATGCCATTTCCCTGCCCTGCAAAGAGGTGGAATGGAAGGAGATGCAAGTCACATATCTTACTGCTGTCCTTGTACCTTTGCATCCTGCCTCTCCCCAAAACCAGTGCAGCCTCAGCCCTAGCGAAAACAGAACTTAAGGCTTTTGGTGGTAACAGGCAGCGGTTATGTTACTGGATCCCCATTGTTTTGGCTTGTTCCTGCCATTACACTTATGCTGATAATGACAAGCTGATGACAAAACTTTTGGCACGAGTACCCTATAAAGAACGTTGTAAATACATTATTTTTAATATGTTGCATGGCCCTGTAGAGACACCGTGTCACAGCGCCAGCAGTAACTCACATAGTGTGTGTGGGCTTGCAAAAATAACACCCCCAAAAAGCTTCTCCTCCCTTCAGGCAGCTATTCTGGCAAGTGAATAAATGATCACATCATTTGATTTCCTGGGCTCTGGAAACTAAGTGTAACTATCATGATGTTTACTGGCCTCCTGGCATCTGGAATCAAACTCTGCAATCCAAGCACCCGCACACGGGTGCCCAAAAGCAATTTTCTTATACACATGGGTTTTTTTCCTTCCACCCTTTGAGTTTATTTTTACCTCTGAAGAAAAACTAGATGCAACTCTCACAAACTCCCAACTACTTCCCAAACTTTCCATTTTGTCCTTTGATGTTTTCGCAGTAAGTATTCCCCAGCGTGTAAAGGCTCTGCCTTTTGCTGTAACACTATCAGTTTTCATAACCAGGAGGCTGTCTTGCAACCTCCCATATACATCTTTACTAGGTTACAGTCTACCAATTTGGCATGTGCTTCTTTATTTGATTTTAAAAGTGTGTAATACCTCTCAGTCACAACTTTGCAGGATGGGGTCAACCAGTAGAAGTGACATGTTTCATGCATTTAAAACTAAAAAAAAAGGGGGGGGGAAGGAAAGGAAACAAAGTTTCAGTTTTAACAGATGCAAAGCAAAGACCAAATACTTTCCAGTCGGTGGCTGTTGAGGAGAAATATGCCAAATACATTTCACAAGCCAGTTAAGCCTCTACTGGCACCTAATCACTGCCAGATGTTTAGAAGCAACATCAAGAACATCGCAAAGCGTTGCAAAATATAAACAAATAAATTAGGGAGAAATAAAAGTCCTCTTCGGGGGGGGGGGGAGAAAGAGAGAAAGGAAAGCGGGGTGCCGAGAGAAAACGTGCTGGGGAGAGCACACATGACGGGGGACACACAGGGACACCCCAGCTCCCCGGACCGGACTGACTAGCACAAGCCAATCCGAAGGCGAGACCCGCGCTCTGCCTCTCCCGGTACCGGCTGCCTGAGCTCTGCCGGTGTCCTGCCCGCACCGTGCCCTGCCCGAACCTTGCAGCAGCCTGTCCACAAGGTGCGCTACCTTCACCCTGCCCAAACCCTACAGTCCCTACCTGCACCCTACCTTCACTCTACAGACCCTGCCTGCGCCCTGCCTGCCGCCTGCTCCATGCCTGCACACCCTTCCAGCATCCTGCCCGCACGCACCCCTGCCGCTGCCCGGTGCCGGCGGCGCACGTGTGCGGGCGGCGGAGCGGGCGCCCGGCTCCCGTCCCTACCTTTCATCTTGGCGCCGGGGCGGGTCACATAGGATGGACGGGGAG